>JADRCD010141394.1:0-24087 GCA_019843815.1 Montemys delectorum | reverse complement strand
AAAGAAAGAAAGAAAGAAAGAAAGAAAGAAAGAAAGAAAGAAAGAAACTAAGTATTTGCACACAAAATGTCCAATGTAATGTCAAGAATATTACAGTTGTTAACCTGGATATAGAGACATTTCATAGGCATTATTTGAGCCCAGACATTATAATTAGCTATTTAAAATATAGATGCTTGGGACTATCCCCAGGAATATTATTAGTTTTAATGTCCCCATGCTTTTTATACATTCATAAGAACCAGTGGTATAGAACAACCGCTCAGTTAATCACTTAAGTTCAAGTTGTTAAATAAAATGCAACGAAAATTCAGTTAATGCTTTTCTTAATTTATTCTATGAAAGATGTGTAGGGTCTTATTCCAGCACCAATTAGAATATACATGGAATTTGTAAGGGAGATGACAAACTCCAATATACTTTTGATGTCATAGATTGAGATTAAGTCAAATAGTTCAAACATTCATAGTCAGGGTCACAGGTAGAAGGTTAGGGAAGAGCCTTGAGTAGATGTTGAGAAGATGATGTACTATATTCCAGTAACAGAGAAACTTCTGGGCAGGTGTAGAGCTCTTGGAGGGAAGAACACTGGGGGTCTTCTGTTGATTTGAAGAGAGAGCTGAAGCTCAGTGTCAGAACCTGTGGAGGGAAGGAGAGAAGTAGGGATGGATGATAAGAGGGAGCTAGAAAGATGCCAGGAGGTGGTTAGTAAAAGGAAGAGGTACAGGAAAAGGAGGGAGGGAGAAGGAAGAAGTGAGGGGAAGAAAGCGAGACAGAAAGAGAGACAGAACTAGAGACAGACAGAGTGAAAGGATGAATTATTTTGCCATGGGATTGTTCCCTGAAGACTTCATTTTGACACTCTCAGAAAGAGAGCAGCTATACCCTCTCAAGAATCCCTGGAAGCCTCTGTGGGAGAAATTGTCAGCCTGGAGCTCTTTCTGCAGAGCCTGAGAGCTTTGTGTCCTTCTGTTCTCAGCCCTTGTGTGCTTCTCCAGCTCTGAGCTGCCCAGTGTGTTATCCCTACACCCAGTCTCAACAGTGGCAGGTGAAATGCAGCAACTGTGAGCCATGACAAAATTAAGGAAGGAAGAAAACCAAACTGAAGAGAGACTATATAGTTTCCTGAGAGAGACTATAGGACCACCTGCTGCCTCAGAAGATTCTGGTTCTATTGGAGTTTTCTTTTGCTTAAGACTGGAGAAGATGACCCCATTCTGGAAGGCTGACAAAGTATTTTTAATTGAACTCATCACACGCCTGGCTATGCTGACTCCTTTATCTCAGTCCACATTGATCCCATATATAATGATTGCAGGCATTTCCAAAGCTGCTTTGTCTGGGAGGGAGACTGGATAGACAGGTTTAGGTGATGTTTTTCTTTACCTAAATATATTCACCAAATTGTTAGAAGAGAAATCTGAAAGAATGGACTTTTTGGTATAATTATGCTGTGGAACTCTCTATGCGATTACATTTGAGGGTAGATGTAATCAATCATATGCCTCAGCTGGTCTTTAATGAAAGGTCAATTTTTTTCTACACACCCTAGAGAGATATATTTTAATACCAGGATAATTGTCTCATGATGACACTGGTATTATTTTTAACATTTATGAGCCTCTGCTATTTTCATGCACTTACCAAGGTGTGAATTGCTATCTTATTTTATATCCTACACTACATGGACTTACGTTTTAGTATAATCCAAGTATTAATATTGCATTAAAATATTTATGCACCTACAAAATATAGTTACTGTTTGCATTGTGTGCACTGTGTTAATCTAGACCTGATTTTTTTTCTCCTTATGTAGCTCCATGGGTTTGTCTTAATAAGCTCCCTTCTTTCTTTGCTTCTGGTTTAGCAAAGAGTTAAATTTTAGCTTTCTTTGTGAGAGATTCCCATGCTGGTTGCTCTCTGAGGAATGGACACAACCAATGCCTCAGTTCTCCTGTTCTTGGTCAAGGGTGGTCACCTCAACCTGCTCAGGACTTTCTGCTATTTCATGTCCTCTTATACCTTCTTATGCATTTGTTTTTATCAAGTTTGTAATTTGCCCAGTCAGAGACAACCATTTCCACTACATTATAACCAGCATCCTACTGTTCTTTGACATTTAGTGTGAGACAATAGGATAAAATGTGATTTGCATTTGAAGTGTTCTAAGATCACTGGGCTTATTGTTCATTTACTCTCTCTTAGCTTTCATGCTTTAAGTTCAGGTCTATTTTTTACCCAGTCCCAGACTTCTTGATATCTCATCCAATTTATCTTTGACTTACAGCAAGCCTCAATCTTCTGCAGTGACCCATTTCAGAGGTAGGAGGAAAAGAGTGACAAAGGATGCTCAGAATCTCTAACCCAGCCTCCACTGGAATAGCTAGCCTCTCTTTATCTGCTATTTAGGCTCAGCTGCTTTGTATGAGTACGTTTGTAAGTTTATAAAAAATAATAATTCTACTTTTTAAATGTGTGGAAATTGTTATTTAGGCATGGAATATTCCCCTTGAAGTGTAAATTACTTATCCCACAGGGCTAGTACCTTATTGGGCATTGGCAATTAATTGCAATCATTCCAAGCTATGGCTTAGCAGGTGTGTCCAGAGCTGAGTTGAAAGTGTAGTCTTTGTGTTTAGGGAGTCTCAAGGAAGTGACATGGTTACAATGTCGAGAAAAACTGAAAAATGAAGGAACAGATTCTTTCTGGGAAGACATAAACCTTTCTACCCACCCTACCCTTCCCAATTATCTGATAAGCCCATACGAACAGGTAGGGAATGACCTTGCACACCTGAAATGCATGCTGCATGCAGTTTGTTATGGATAGGTAATGTCCAGAAAGAGCTCCCTGCCAAGGGTAGCCCTTGGGTGTTTATGCCTGAAATTTGAGAATAATCCCTTAGGCTTCTTCTTCCCCTACTGTCCATGTCTAGTCTGTCAGTAAGTTTAGTCATCCTGTCTTCCAATATATATCAACATTCTTTCTCATCTCTATGCCATTTTTGAGCATTTCCTTCCCCATTTATCACCTGGCTCATTAAACATGCCTTAAATATTTCATCTGTGGAGAAGTCTTCTTTGTCATCCCATCTAAACCAGTTTCCTGCTAGGCTCTCTGGTCGTAGTATTTCATGTCTCCTCACAGCTCTCCCATTTTTATTAGAATTTCTGCATGGAACTAGTCAATAAGATTCTAATGCTGTAGACACCACTTACCTTGGATACAAGATGTAGAGAAATCAAGTTGGAACCAGACTGGAAGATTCCTCTCTCTTGGTTGTATTTCAAGCAGCCAAAAGATGCTATGCAGACTGCTTAGAATCAGTTCCTTCACAAACCTGTAGTTTAGTGGTCCAGCTTCCTAGGCTTCTGCCTTACCCTGGCCTCCTTGCATTGGGGGGTTCTCTGAGAGGGTCGCATCACAGCACTTGCACTCTGTCTCCCACTTGCCCATCTGTTGTTTTCTGCCTCTGACTAGACACTTAGCTTTGGAAGACTTGCTTTTTACAAACACTGGACATTTCCCTACATTGAGTATTCAGGACATGTTTAATAAGTGCACATTCAGTTCATGAATGAATGAATGGATTTGTTTTTTGTTTTTTTGTTTGTTTGTTTGTTTTTAACAGTTGGATTTAATCAGCTGTGAGCAAAATAGATGTACTTTTTTTTCTTTCCATATTTGTCTTTTCTAATGTTTAACAGGCATTAAGACCTTGCAACTCTTTACTATAAAAAAGGTCTTCAATTATGTGGAGAAAAAGCAGAAACTGCTAGAATGAGGGGTACTCTTACTTTTCTAGAGTTGACAATCTTAAAAAAAAAAAAGATGCTTTGCATCTCTGAGATGCATGTTATAGAGGAGAGGTACAATATCTAGAAGGAGAGAAAATGTTTTTTTAACTATGAGTAAGCAGAGCTATGAAAACAAGAGTCCCTTTGTGGCAAGACCAAGCAGACGTCAGAGGAAGAGCTGGTTATTTGTATTAAAGAGTAAATCTCATGAACTACTAATCTCCAAAAACGTTGATATGCTCTTTGTGGGGTCTCATGGTATGGGAATTTGTGTTGAAAGTATACAAGAAAAAAAAGCTACAGGTAGAGTATGTAGGGTATGACTATATTATGAGTAACTACTAACTAAATAGCTATCATTATGTGTTAAGTATATATAATATGTTCTTGAATGTTGTATGTGGCATGTCCTAGTTATATATAATATGTGCTTAACTGTACAATCTTTACTTATAAATGATAGTTATCTCTACATTCCTAAAATATTTTCCTTTAATACAATTCTGCATGGAAAATCCTTTTCCAGGTTTGCGAATATGGTCTTAAATAGGGAATAGAACCTGTTCTTTTGCTTTTTTCTGGCCTATCACGGACATCTTTCATCCATCATTTTGTCCCATTTTCAGAAGGAAAAATTATTGACTAAAGTAGTTGGACTATAAATAATAAAACCAAAGAATGAATTCAGGGCAACTTTAAATAACACACCCCAGGGATGAGATAAATGCTTTATTATAATATAAATGTTGTCTTTAGGGAATTAGACCCACATGGTACATTTTTTTTTAATGTAGAGACATTTACCTTATCATTCTGTATACTTCTTTACACACTAGGGATTCCCAGCCAAAGAGAACTGATATACTTTCAAATTTTGTTTTCAGAATGAGATTATTTTAGTTTTCATTTGTTTTATTTCATGTGTATGGGCGCTTTGCCTGCATGTACATTTGTATACCACCTGCATGCCTGGTGCTCAGGGAGATAAGATAAAGCTGATATTTTCTAGTTCCACCCATTTGCCTAAGAACTTAATGAACTTAAAGAACTAACTTAATGAATTCATCATTTTTAATAGCTGAGTATTACTCTATTATGTAAATGTACCACATTTTCTGTATCCATTCCTTTGTTGAAGGACATCTTGGTTCTTTCCACCTTCTGGCTCTTATAAATAAGGCTGCTATGAACACAGTGGAGCATGTGTCCTTATTACATGTTGGAGCATCTTCTGAGTATATGACCAGGACTGGTATAGCTGGGTCCTCTGGTAGTACTATATCCAGTTTTGTGAGGAAACTCCAAACTGATTTCCTAGAGTAGTTGTACCAGCTTGCAATCCTACCAGCAATGGATGAATGTTCCTCTTTCTCTACATCCTCTCCAGCATCTGCTGTCACCTGAGTTTTTTTTATCCTAGCCATTCTAACTGCTATAAGGTGGAATCTCAGGGTTGTTTTGACTTTTATTTTCCTGATGATTAAGGATGTTGAACATTTCTCTAGGTGCTTCTCAGCCATTTGGTATTTGTCAGTTGAGAATTCTTTGTTTAGATCTGTACCCTAATTTTTAATAGGGTTATTTGATTCTCTGAAGTCTAACTTTATCCTGAGTGAGGTAACCCAAGCACAAAAGAACACACATGGCATGCACTCACTGATTAGTGGATATTAGCCCAGAAGTTTGGAATACCTAAGATACAATTCATAGACCACATGAAATTCAAGGAGAAGGAAGACCACAGTGTGGATACTTCTGTCCTACTTTAGAACGGGGGTCTAAATACTGATGGTAGGAAATACAGAGAAAAAGTTTGAGGTAGAAACTGAAGGAAAGGCCATCCAGAGACTGCCCTACCAGAGGATCCATCCCATATACAGTTACCAAACCCAGACACTATTGTGGATGCCAACAAGTGCTTACTGAGAAGAGCCTGATAGAATTGACTCCTGAGAGGCTCTGCCAGTGCCTGGATAATAGAGAAGTGGTTACTCACAGCCAACCATTGGAGTGAGTACAAAGTCTCCAATGGAAGAGCTAGAGAAAGAACCCAAGAAGTTGGACATATATTTGTGGTCTTGGGAAGAGCAGCCAGTGCTCTTAACCACTGAGCCATCTCTCTAGCCACTAGCATGAGAGTTCTCACAAATTTTTCCTAAAGAGGATTATTTTGCCTGTAGTAAGGGAGTGAATAAAGCCAACGTACTGTTGGTAATTCTGTAAGGATATTATCATAACAGGGCAATCCTTATATCTTTTGCTGATATCAGTGGTCAATAACAAGAGGTAAAAATCTTCTGTAAAGTATTTACTAATATAGAGGCCATGATTAGTTGTGTTCATATTGTCGAGGGTGATCTACACTTTTAAAAACTGATAGTAGTCATTTCTTTGAGGAATTAATCACAATTATCCAGAAACACATACAGAATATTCTGGATAAGGAAGACATCCTCAAAGTAGCCTCTAATACCAGCTGCATATAAAACCTGCAAGCCCACCTATCTGATTATGTGGAATAGATTTCATGGTTGATTTTATTACGTGCCTCCAATTCTAAAAGCGTTTGGTTCTTTTCTCTACAACAAAGAAAACTGGGATGCTAAGCACAAGAATAGATCAGTTTTAAAACCTAAAGAGACATTAGCCTTCTTTAGAAATTATAGACTTGTCTAGAAACTTAATTCTCAATGCCAAGTCTAACCCTGAAGATGTTATATAACCATAGGTTCAGGTCTGGGATAGGTGTTTCTGGTTCATATTCTCTTGTCCAAAAAATTGAAAATAGTGTCCACAAAGAGTTGTAAAAGTAGCAATGTCTCTTTCAGCAAAACAATAGAAAAGCTCAGAATACACTATCAGAGAACAAGAGGCCACAAAAGTGTGTAAACTCAGGGGATAAGTGACTGTTTAGGACTTTCCTTTAAAGGCCTCAAAAGAAGGAATAATTTGGTTGCTAAGAGATGTAAATTGTAAACCTACTAAATCTCCACTAATGTAATGAGATAACACTGGAACTAGGCTGGAAAACTTCAGAAACACTGCAGAGAACGTATATTAAGTAGCATCAATATCAGAGATACCACAAGGATCTTTACGCACACGACCCATTTCTTTCTTATTATTTCCCATAACAACAGACTTAATAGTCAAAATACATGCTTTTCTCTGCCTTTTCTTCCCTCTTGGAGTTTCACCCGTCTGCTGAAATGGAAAACTGTAATTACAGGTAGCATCAGTGTCAGACTAAAATAACTTCATGCCATACTCTTATTTATGAATCACAATAGTACTATAATTTAAAATATTTCTTTTCCTCTGGGGGGAATAACACTGTAACATTAAGCTCAGAAGTATGCTATGAGCACGGATTCATGGTCTCCCTCCTCCTTCTTTCTATTTGAATCTAGACTACTGTAATTCTTCTTTAACTGGTCTTCCCACTGGGCAAATTTAACCTCCAAACAGAGTAAAGCTCTGCAGCTCATCTTTCCATTTAAAAAGGAGCTTAAATCTGCATGTATTTCTTGATGGAAGAATTTACCTTGCCTTCTAGGAAAGCTCCACTGTGATTTATGAAAGGTTATCACTCAGACTGTAGAACTTTCTGATGATTGGGTTCTACCTAGAGGACCTGAAGATGTCTCATGCCTTATAGCTGCCACATCAAGCATTTCTTAATGGTTCTCAGCAATGCTCCAATAGATTTTACTGTTAAATTTGAATACTTACAATATAACCAAACAATACTTTTCAGTCTTTAAGTTCCAAATCAAGATAAAAGGTGCTTATTATTTTCTGTAGCTTAGTAAGGTTTGTAAAAGAATTGGATTTTTTTCAAGTTGGATTATTCATAGAAATAAATATGGTGTAATCCGCGCAATCGTCTCGCCAGCAAGAACGCACGCAGACACCAGGATCCTTCTGCAACAAGTGTTTATTGCATCTTTAAGAGGAAGACCCCAAGCCCCAAAAAGGCACTGCTTATATACACCCTGGAGCGGCGTGTTCATTTCTGATTGGCTGTTTGCTCATTACCTCATGTGACACCCCGGGATAGGCTGTGACTTGGCGCGCTCTGGCTCTTAGCACATGCGCAGACTACTTGTTTACAGGGAGAGGACACCGGATGCAGGTGCCATGTTGTAATGGTGATTGAGCCAGCTCGGGCGTGGCTCTCTACAATATGGTCTAGAGTTTAGAAGAGTACACCAACCTACAACCTAGACTGAATCTTTGTCAGCTTATAAAGCTGACGTTCCCAATGCTCCATGAACCAGAGTTATAATATTTGATTGATTTTGCAGCAGTATTTGGAATAAAAGTAGATGGATTGCTCTTTAAAAATACCAGAAGTTATTCACTACCATCTCCAGTTAGTTAAAGGTAAGAAGATACTATTACTTATATGGACACTTTGTAACTTTGCTTGGAGTTTATCTTTGATCTCTTTGATTACAAATTCTATGGACAAGCCCAAATTAGTTACCATGTAGCCATATATATCTCAGTACTGTGTGTGACAGAATGCTACCCCTTAGAGAGACTTTCTTGTAAGCATCTCTCAGAAGGAATAGAAACTCCCAGATTACACCCCTTTTATCTGCAAAGGTCACCTGTTTAGTAGCTTGTTTCTACCACCAGAATCTCAACATTTTGGCGATACGGATGCTGTCTTGTTCATCTGGTTACTAAGTCCGGAGAACTCATCTTACGGATTAAAACATATTCCCACACTCACATTGGCCAGTGCACACTGTATTCTAAGATGTTAGTAACATGAACTGAGGGATGTGCTGCTTGTGAGATGAAGCAGAATGTGGCACTGAGACTTGTACATTGTCTGGGGAACATGAAGCACAGGGATATTCTGCTCTGGTCATTTCTGTTACTGCTGGAAAGAAACAATCTGGTTATGGGAGCTACTGGCAGTCTTTGTGAAGGCCGATGATGGTCTAGTTTGTCCTTGTTGCTGTGAAGTTCTCTCTGGCTTTATCACCTGGCATGAATTTCTAGACTATCTTTGTAGATGCTATCGTCCAGAGGCTCTCTGTTTGCCTGCTCTCTTCCTAGGAGATGGCCTTAGTTGTGAAGAGAGCCCTGAGTGTACTATATAAGGACCTGTGTGGTCTTGACCAAGCTACTTGTTCAGTATGCATCTACGTCAGGGACATGGGGTTTATATATAGCCTGTTGAATTTGTTTTAAAACATTAAGTGAGGTTAGACATGACTCAAGTCCATTGAAATCAGCACATTTTCACATCTCTGGAAAATCACTGGAAAAGTACATGCATCTTCCACACATACCACTAGAAGGATAACAGCATTGCTCTCTTGGCTTGTGTACTTTGGAAGACATGGACGTATTTCTTGGGAAGACTGTGATGAAATGTTTGGGGCTCTCTTTAGCTAGACTCTTTCTTAGTCTGTGTCTCTGTAGAGTTAGATTCTGGGAGGAAGACACTAAGCTTCACCAGACACATATTTGTATGTGTGTATGAACCTGGACTGTTGTCTTTGGCTCAAGGTTAGATGGACATGGAATCACAATGCACAGTACTCTCTGAATTCAGTTGTACTTATCAGAAGAACAATAGAGGCTTAGAGTTACGTGGTGCCAGAAACCAGTGAGTAGATTATTGTCATGTTTAAACAGGCAAGACTCTGATGTTAAACCCATAGAAATCTGAGTAGCTTGGATGCCAAAAATGAAACCAGACATGTCCTCTCATGTGTGCTAATTTCACAGAGATTCTGAGGCTGGACTACCTAGGCACTGAAACAACTTGAGCAATTTGGAGGAACTGGAGCAAGTCTACTGGAGATCATAGTTAAGACATTACAGTGGAAATTTAGGAGATTCCAGGAAGCCAGTCTGAGTATAAAGACTTGGAAGTAGAGATAAGTAGATATCTAAATAGGAAGTAGAAACTTAGAGGAAGAGAATATATCTCCATATATTTGCTTATTCCCCCAAACCTTTTAAAAATAAAGTATTTCCTTCAATATAGTAAGTGCTTAAATGCTAAGTAAATATTTCATGACCGAAATCTGGGGTTAATTAGAGGAGTGAAGTAAGGTGTCAGAAAAAAATTAGAAGTGACTTAGAAGGACTGATGTCTCAGGGTTTCCATTGCTGTAAAGAGACACCATGACCAAGGCAACTCTTGTAAAGGACAACACTTAATTGGAGCTGAATTACAGATTCTGAGGTTCAGTCCATTATTATTATGGCAGTAAGCATAGTAGTATCCAAGCTAGCATGGCACTAGAGAAGCTGAGAGTTCTATATCTTGTTCTGAAGGCAAACAGTTGAAGACTAGCTTCCAGGCAGCTAGGAGAAGGGTCTCAAAGCCCACCTCCAAAGTGACACACTTCCTCCAACAAGGCTACAACTCCTAATAGTAGCACTCCCTGGGCCAAGCATATTCAAACTTCCACAACTGATCAGCAGTAGTCTTTCATGTGCAAGAGGCCTTCCATGATACAATATGTTCTGGACTAGAATAAAGGTAGGGAGTTAGACGTAGATCAATAAGACAGAGGCACAGTTACAAAAACTGGACACAGAACAACTGATTTTGCCACATATCCCACTGTTCATGATCCACATGACTAGGATCCAGAAACAGTCTCTTGTGGAAATTCTAAATAGCCATTCTTATTAGTATTGGGTGATAAAGTATACATTTAAACTGTAGTCTGTGACTGCATATGACAAGTATCTTTCATCTGAAAGCTTTCGGTGAATTTCAAAATGAAAAATGAAAATACTTTTATTGTTGTTGTGTTTAAAAGGAATAACTCTTGTTCATTAAGTGTTGTTCTAAGATTATTGAGTATATTTATTCACTTAATCCTTATGATTTTCTAGGGAAGAATTTGATACTGTACTACATTACATGAAAGAAAACTGAAGTCAACATAGGTTATACATAATTTTTTAAAAAAAAATGAAACAGACTGAAATGGGATTTAAATCTAGGAAGTGTGGCTTCTTTATCCTCACCTGTGACCACTGTTTTAAATTATACTTTCCATGGAAAAATTGAATTATCATCATTGAAAATTGGAACACATATTCATTTTATGCAAATGCACCTTCACTATTTGTAATTTAGTAGCTTCTAAATCAACAACCAGATAGTTCTACTGTTCATTTGGTTGTTAGGCACAAGTACTAAGTGATCATGATATACCAAAGGAAGGTATCATGAATTCAAAGGCCCAGTCTATTCCATGGCACATCATGGGCAGCCATTTGTGTTGAGGTAAAGCAGAATATCTCCAATCCATTGGTTACTAGACACACATTCAAGTGGAAGATGAATGAATTCTCCTGCTTTCTATGAGAAACACATAGCCACGTAAGTAACTGTTGATGTTTTGGGTGAAGAGTGGTGGTAATGGCAGATGAAAAATTTACATGAAGCAAAGTGCCTTTGCCCAATATAGAGTGCATGTGCTGTTGAGTAAGGGATATTCTTTTTGTACACCAAGAAGAATTGAAGACAAGAAGCCCTAAGTATTCAGGTATGTACTATGTGTGCCAGTTTGAGTGATCCCAACTGTATTATAAAAGAGAAGAGGAGGATATTCCAAGACTGATAGATACTACTGTGCTTTCTTGGTGGTTAGGGCCAAAAGAGCTAGTAGAATCTGAAAGCTTTTCAGTCTCTCTAAAGGATATGACATCTGCCAGTGTGTTTCCAGAAAGCCCTTACACAAAGAAGATAAGGAGCCCACAACCAAAGTACCCAAGATTCAGCATCTTGTTACTCCATGTGTCCTGAACACAAACACCCACTGTGTTAATGCACTAAACAACAACAACAACAACAACAACAACAACAACAAACAATGAAAAAGTTGCAAAATATGCTAAACTTTTGGCCAAGGGAATAGAGGAAGCCAAAGAAAACCAGGAAGAGATTGCTAAGAGCTGTGGGTTGTCCTTGCTGAGAGATTCCACTTTTAAATCTGAGCCTAGTCAAAGTAAGACTTTAAGAATAACAAATAGATGATCAATCCTTGAAAAAATCAGCAGGCCCAGGGATATATTTAATGTGCAGAACCATAACATTTATGTGTGATTTATTTCATAAGGGAATTAATAAAAAAATAATACCAGTTGCTTTCTGTGTTAACAGTAATATTAAACCTTTCTAGCACTCTTTGAAGGATCAATTTGGGATACAAGGAACTTGAAGCTTTAATTATTGCTGCATTTTAAAACAGAAGAAAATGATGTGTCTAGATCTTAAGGATAAAAGACATTTATGCTAATTTGATATTTTGCTGTAATTTATTTTAGAATTTTCAAGAGTAACATTAATCTTCAATGACTTATTTGAAGTAATATTGGATTCCAAAAGTATTTTTCAAAAGAATTGTATTGTAGTCCTGGGTGAATTATCTACCTATATTTGAATGTTAAATATTATAAAATAGGCAATTTTATAAAGCAATGAGATTTTTGAAAGCTTAAAAATTTCAACAAAATTATTAGCATTTATTTTATTAATATAATCAAATTGTGATATCTTAAAAAGTAAATATTTCAGAATAGTTGTGAATTTTGCATGATATCATGTAATAGAATTAAAATTATAATTAATGAATACGTATCATAGCTATGACTCTATTTCTATGATGACCTTGCTTCTATGTTTGAATATTGTGGCAAGAAAAAAAATACTAAGCCCAAAGAGAATAAGTTAGGTATTAGACTTCAACTGTGACAATACAGGGCATGGGTATCGTTTGCTCATAACATTTCTCATGTGTTACAATGGCAGTAACTGGTAGATAAATAGACCTGTATGAATGTAGGAGTAAAAACCTAGATTTAAGCCATATTAGGAACCTGTAAAAGTTGTTGTTATTATAATTGAAGCACACTGTGAAGTGTCACCTCACAAATTCCCCCTCATGTCCTTCTTTAAGGCTGGCTTTGCATAGCTAGTTAGTCTATTCTCTTCTACTTTCCTGTGAAGTGTTATAGGCGAAAGTGTCTCTCCCTGTACAAAAGAGTCTCAGGAAAAATTTGAGGTGTAATTCAGGAAGGCTCATATCTGAGATGAAATAATATGCTGAGAAATAATGAGTAATGGATTTTTAGCAGGTACTGTGGATGGAAGTTTTTGTGTTAGGATAAACTCTTCAATAGAGCATTTCTGTGAATAATGTAGTCAAACCTACAGTGATTAGTGCTGGTGTATCCCATACACAGATCAGTGGAATTCAGTTTTCTCTATTTTTGACAGCACACCATTCACTTTGTAATTATGCTGATTACTTTGGGAAATTCAAGGTAATTTTGACCTTCCTCAGCATTGCAAACCTTCATATCTGTCTAGCTTCTAGCATGGAAAGGTCATGCGACCTGTAGTTCTCATCAGAGGAGTATCTGTAGACTCATTTCCTACAATAATTTTTGTGTGTTCATTTGAACTTTCAGGGTACAGATGTGTGCAAAACTCTAGGTCAAGGGTATAAATTGTACTATTTGCTTACTTATACCTGAAAAAGCATGTGAAACGTTATTTGAAACTTATGATGACACATCTTTGATAACTAAAGGTATTTATCTTCATTGTTTGAATCATTTACCAAAGTGTCTTGATTTCCCCACAATCTATGAACTTTAGAATCTGGGAACACTAGTCATCAATAGCAACTAACAACTTAAGAAGTAAAACTAACAACACAACTCTAGTCTGTGCTTTCACTATTTTTACAGACTTATAAAGTACAGTGTCATTTTCAGATACCCTCCTTTGACTACATCTAGAGGGGTTAGTCTATTACTTACTCAAGAAGCAGATAGAGCCTATCACCACCTATTGAGAAGAGCATTGCTTTTATTTGTAGATATTTTCTTGTTAACCTATTCAGGTAAGTGGCTCAGTAAGATCTGTCTATGGATGTCTGTCTTACTTTTCTTTTATTATTGTCCATTTATATTGTATCTATCTTTTCTCAAGCTCAGATCTAGAATTGCTTCTAGGATTTTGGCAAAGATCAAATTTTAGATTGCCAAGATTTTATCAGAGACATTTGCAGAGTGTTGATGATATTTTGATTTATGTTCATTGAATCTTAAATGCATAACCTGGGTTGTCATCTTTGTCTGATGACATGGGATTGGAGCTTTCAATGATGTATGGCCATGGCTCAGTTGCTCCTGGAAAACAGCATACATTTAATGCTTGAGTGTTTATTTGTCCCTAGGGATATTGTACTCCTTGATTTTTGACATCTTGACCCAAACATATGTGAAAAAGGGGAATCTCCATTTGGGAATTCCCTTCATTGGGTTGTCCTGTGGGTAAGGTTTTGGAACATTTTATTGATTGATTATTAGCATGAGAAGGCCCTGACCACTGTGGGTAGTGCCACTTTTGTTGGTAGCTTTGGGTTATATAAGAAAGTAAGCTAAGCACACCCAGGAGAAGAAGCCACAGGCAGTTCCTCCATGGTCTCTGCTTTCAGTCTACAGCCATCAACTCTCCACTTTCCTCAGTAATTGTGACCTGGGTGTTGTAAGATGAAATCAATCCTTTCCTCCCTAGTTGTTTTGGTCATTATGTTTTACCACAGCAACAAAAGAAAAGTTAAAAAAAAAAACTAGAGGAAATGCTTAAGATCAGTTAGTAAAATCATCCATACTAAGGGATTTCATGGGATGCTGAGTCAATGCCTTATCTTGCCGTTAGTATCAAGGCACTTGTTTTCCAGGTTCTGAAAGTGTTGACCCTGATCTGATGACTCATACTGTCTTAGTCAGGGTTCTCTAGAGTCACAGAATTTATGGTAGTCTCTATGTAGTAAAGGAATTTATTGATGACTTACAGTTTGTAGTCCAATTCCCAACAATCAACTCCCAATAACGGTTGGCAGCAGCTATGAATGGAAGCCCAAGGATCTAGCAGTTGCTCAGTCCCACAAGGCAAGCAGGCGAAGCAGAGAGAGCCTTCCTTCTTCCAATGTCCTTCTATAGGTCTCCAGCAAAAGGTGTGGCCCAGGTTAAAGGTGTGTGCCACCACACCTTTAACCCCAGATGACCTTGCTTGAACTCGTAGATCTTCCAGTCGTAATCTTCTAGGATTCATAGCCACTATACCACCACACCTTTAATCCCAGATGATCTTGAACTCATAGAGCTTTCTATGTTAATCCTCTGGGATTCATAGCCACTATTCCTCAAGGTCTCCATGCCAAGATTCAGGTCAGAAACTTGTATTTCTCAGCCTCCAGATTAGGGCAACAGGTAAGCCTTCTAATTCTGGATTGTAGTTCATTGTAGTGACTAAGACACATACCTTTTGTCTGGGATCTATTCTCCTTTCCAAATGTAAACCATTACCATCTCAGTTGGTGTGGAGTCTATGTCCTTTACCTTATAATGAGAGGACTCAAAAAGTAATCTCAGATCAAGAGCTG
Source organism: Montemys delectorum (assembly GCA_019843815.1). Taxonomy (NCBI): domain Eukaryota; kingdom Metazoa; phylum Chordata; class Mammalia; order Rodentia; family Muridae; genus Montemys; species Montemys delectorum. Next base: position 8,842 of record JADRCD010141394.1, on the reverse strand, counting down.
TTTCCAAGAACTACTAAAGGATGGATATCAGGATTGTGTCATGTTTGTCTCATCTTTCTGCATCCAACCTCTATCAGTGTCACATTAAGGAGAGTTTTCAGAGTATTTGCCGTTGGCATCATTTGAACAAGAGTAAGGCTAGATTTCAATTTGCTACTTAGTTCTTCCTCTGTCCTCTATTGTTCCTTGCAGTCTGCCACAGGAATCTGAATCAGTTCCTGCCTGGATGCTGTTTTGGGAATCTGTCCTTGCATCTGTGTCTGTCTTTGCTCCCTAACAAGTAATTTTGCTTGGTATTTATTGAACTTTCACAGCTAGCATCAGGTGGGAGAGGAAGGAGGGATACTTTTAGGAAGTCTTTAACCGAGTTTCACAGGGGACTACGTCACTGATTGTAACTGACCTCAACTGACCCAGATGACAATGTAGTACAAAGTCATTGTTTATCACACAGTATTCATCTGTTTTGAACAACACTGGTGGATTTTGAAGGCTAATTTCAGCTCATTTCCTGCTTCCATCAAATTATTATCACAATATACTCATAAACATATAAACATACATAAATTATTCTTGGGGCAGGAATAGTACCCAATTTAGGATTATAGCTATACATTACCTTATGTTATAAAAGTTGATTAACTGGAAATCAAAGCAAATAAGATGACTTGTTGTTACATTGTTTTCTTAAAGGCCGTTGGAACAAGCAAGCTGAGTATACATCGGAATAGCAGTCTTGTGTCTTAAGTAACTTAAAGTATATTGTTAATGTTAGCTGTGAAGTCTAGCAAAATTTCAGTTTCTTAGACTCTGAGACATATTTTCATAATAATGCTTTTAATCAGCTGAAAACATTTCCCAGTCAGTCATCATACACCAGTCTCCTTCTGTATCCTGTACAACACAGCTGCCACTTACTTATTTGCTTATTTATTTATCTATTTATCAGTCAATCCACACATGACTTATCAATTCATGTGTTAAGTTCTTTCCTTCTTTCACTGTCTCTACATTTCTCTTTGCCTGCCTTTGTGTGCTGTGTATGTGCAAGAAAGGTGTGTGTGTGTGTGTGTGTGTGTGTGTGTGTGTGTGTGTGTGCACAAGCATGGGAGAGAAAGTTGTGTGTATTCCTGAGTCTGTGTGTTCATCTTCAAGTACAATGTACTTGGAGATGCTCATGCTTGTGTAAGCATAAAGATACTGCAGGAGAAAATTCATCTTGCATCTTCTTCTGTCACTTTCTACCTCTTTCTTTTGAAAAAGGCCTTTCACTGAACATGATGCCAGGCTGATGTTCAGAGAGCCCAAGAGATAGATACCACAGTGTCTGCCTCCCAGAGTGCTGGGATTACAAGTGTGTGTGGACAGTCCTGGCTTTTTATATGGGCTCTGGGATCGAGATTCTGATCCTTATCTATGCCTAAAAAATGCTTTTGCTCACTGAGTTATCTCTCTAGTGCTCTCAAAATCTTATCTAAAATGTTTCAAGAGTAAAAGCTAAAAAAATCTAGAAGATACTATTGTAATTATTAGGTAGCCAATGAATATAAATGAGAGAAGAAAAACATTGTCAATAATTAAAAGCATATAAGATGAGAAGTACTCCAAAAGGTTTGATAGCATCATGCTTAGACATTCAGCATGTGTCTCAAAAATAAGAAGCCACATTTGCTCTGTAATTGCTCGAATCACATTTCTTTTGCTTTGATTAGCAATTTCAATCATCCAAGACATCACTGAGCATTTTCAAATGAAACACTGCAACTTCTCAACTAGAAGTCCTCTATTCCACCTTTCTGTTTTCTAAACATTCCTGATTTGCTAGTCCAGGTTACTGCATTCCCAATAAAAATCTTAATACTTCTAAAGGGCAAAACTCTGTAAATGTGAAGAAGAGGACTAGAGAGTTTTCTATGTGTATATATTAATGCTAGTTTAGTAATAACCATTTGCTTTCCAAATTCCTTTCCCTTTGGTTATGTTTATCTGTATTCAGGGAAGACTTCTCTGGGTTCATGGTAATTATGCTTATATTTTAAACATCAATAAATACATTTTAATAAGCATTGGTAATATGTCTGGAAAGCACAGAAACCCAAAGCCTGAAAGGGGGTAAGGTTTTTTCTTAAGTGACACCTGAATGTTACTGTTGCCAGAATTAAGACAGCAGCTAAAGGAGGGGTAAAAGAAGCTTGTACTCAATGTATTGTAGAGTTCTGTCTTAGAACATGAGATTTCAGGAGCATTTTAAATCAGCCATCTCAGTGTGCTGCACTTGTTTATCTTTCTATTCCCAGAGTCTCATGCTGTCCATGTGGGATCTTGCCTTCTGTTTCTACAACACATCCTCCTTGCTACATCACAATAGCTAACACCAGTCAAAAGACAACTTTTTGCCATACTTAGACAAAAAAATGTATTATCAGAAATTATAATGAGTGCTCGTGTGTCTAACGGCTGTAAGAGGCCATTGCCCTGCTTGCCATATGGCAGAACAGTTTTCTTTAGGTCTCAAATTAGGGACCATGTTCTTTTTCTTTGTTCACCATTCATTTTGCCCCAAGCCACTTAGTCATTCAATCCCTGAACCCACTCTTTTATTGATTGCATTGACTCCATCATTAATGTATACAAAACATTTTTAAATCCTTCTGTATAGAAGGGAAACAAGTTTTTATTCTAACTACATGAAAATTTTCTGGAAGAAATGAAGAAGAAAAGAAAAAGAAAGAAAGAAAGAAAGAAAGAAAGAAAGAAAGAAAGAAAGAAAGAAAGAAAGAGACAGACAGACAGACAGACAGACAGACAGACAGACAGACAGAAAGAAAGAAAGAAAGAAAGAAAGAAAGAAAGAAAGAAAGGAACAGAGAAAGAAAGAAAGATACACAGAGAGGGAGAGAGGAGGGATGCATAGAGTACCAGTCATAAGGCCACAAGATTTCCTTTTCTATGTCATCTAAATGATGATATACAAGTATAAAAACATTTGAAATACACTTTTAAATGCTCTGGAATCCAAGCTGAACATTGACATTTTAATTGAATATAATTTTATATACATCATCAACATACAAGTATCTTTTAGTTCTCATTTGAATTGCTGAGGAATGTCATCTGATGGTGTCAGAGGAAAAAGGTTTTAGTCAGTGGTCCTCAGAACAGGAAATGAGCTTTCAGATGTACTGTCAAATTGCTGGTGTATACTTTCTCCAGTTACTTTTTGGAGGCTCTCATAGCTATGAGTTTTCCTCTAAGGACTGCTTTCATTTTGTCCCCTAAGTTTGGGTATGTTGTGGTTCCATTTTCATTAAATTCTAAAAAGCCTTTAATTTCTTTACTTTCTTCCTTGACCAATTTATCATTGAGTAGAGTGTTGTTAAGCTTCCACATATTTGTGGGCTTTCTATTTTTTATGTTGTTATTGAGGAGCAACCTTAGTCCTTGGTGATCTGATAAGATGTAAGGAATTATTTCAATCTTCTTGTATCTGTTGAGGCTTGTTTTATGACCAATTATATTATATGGTGCCTGGAGAAGATACCAGGAGGTGCTGAGAAGAAGTTATTTTCTTTTGTTTTAGGATAAAACTTTCTATAAATATCTGTTAAATCCATTTGGTTCGTAACTTCTATTAGTCTCACTGTATCTCTGTTTAGTTTCTGTTTCCATGATCTGTCCATTGCAGAGAGTAGGGTGATGAAGTCTCCCACAATTGTTGTGGGCAGTGCAACGGGTGCTTTGAGCTTTAGTAAAGTTTCTTTTATGAATGTAAATGCTATTGTATTTGGAGCATAGAGGTTCAGAATTGAGAGTTCATCTTGGTAGATTTTACCTTTGATGAGCATCAAGTGTCTCTCCTTAACTTTTTTGATCACTTTAGGTTGAAAGTCGATTTTATTTGATATTAGAATGGCTACTCTAGCTTGTTTTTTGGGACCCTTTGTTTGCAAAATTGTTCTCCAGCCTTTTATTGTAAGGTAGTATTTGTCACTGAGGTGGGTTTCTGGTATGCAACAAAATGTTGGGTCCTGTTTATATAGCCTGTTTTTTAGCATAAGTTTTTAAATTGGGGAATTGAGTCCATTGATATTAATAGATATTAAGGAAAAGTATTTGTTGCTTCCTGTTATTGTTGTTAGAGTTGGAATTATGTTTATGTGGCCATCTTCTTTTAGCTTGAAAGATTACTTTCTTGCTTTTTCTAGGATGTAGTTTCCCTCCTTTTGTTGGAATTTTCCATTTATTATCCTTTGAAGGGCTCGATTTGTGGAATGATAGTGTGGAAATTTGGTTTTGTCATGGAATACCTTGGTTTCTCCATCTATGGTAATTGAGAGTTTTGCTGGGTATAGTAGCCTGTGCTAGCATTTGAGTTCTCTTAGGGTCTGTATGACATCAGACTAGGATCTTCTGGCTTTCATAGTCTCTTGTGAGAAGTCTGGTGTAATTCTGATAGGTCTGTCTTTATATGTAACTTGACCCTTTTCCCTCACTGCTTTTAATATTCTTTCTTTGTTTTGTGCATATGGTGTTTTGATCATTATGTGATAGGAGGAATTTCTTTTCTGGTCCAAACTATTTGGAGTTCTGTAGACTTTGTGTATGTTCTCTTTCTTTAGGTTAGGGAAGTTTTCTTTTGTAATTTTGTTGAAGATATTTACTGGCCCTTTAAATTGGAAGTCTTCATTCTCTTCTATATCTATTATCCTTAGGTTTGATATTCTCATTGTATCCTGGATTTCCTGGATGTTTTGGGTTAGGAACTATTTGCATTTTGTGTTTTCTTTGACTGTTGTGTCAATGTTTTCTATGGTATCTTCTGCCCCTGGGATTCTCTCTTCTATCTCTTGTATTCTGTTGGTGATGCTTGCATCTATTGTTCCTGACTTCTTTCCTAGGTTTTCTGTCTCCACAATTGTCTCTCTTTGTGATTTCTTAACTCTTTCTACTTCCATTTTTAAGTCCTGGATGGTTTTGTTTAATTTCTTCACCTGTTTGTTTGTAATTACCTGTAATTCTTTAAGGGATTTTTGTGTTTCCTCTTTAAGAGCTCGTACCTGTTTACCTGTGTTTTCCTGTATTTCTTTAAGGAAGTATTCATGTCCTTCTTAAATTCCTCTATCAGCATCATGAGATATGATTTTAGATCCAAATATTGTTTTTCCAGTGTGTTGGGGTATATAGGACTTGCTGTGGTGGTTCTGATGAAACCAAGTAGTCTTGGTTTCTGTTGGTAAGATTCTTGCCTTTGCCTTTCACCATCTGTTGATCTCTGGTGTTAGATGTTCTTGCTGACTCTGGCTGGAGCTTGTTCTTCCTGTGGGTCTGTAAGCCTGTGTCATCATTCCTGGGAGATCAGCTCTCTCCTAGTAAGACCTGTGCACAGAGGGCTGTGGGTCAGCCTTCCCTCCTGGATGCAGATGGATGCAGGAAGGACCCTGTCCAAGCTGCTCTGCTGCTTATGTGGCCTGTGTCTCCTGGCTGGTCCTGCCTTAGAAAGTCACCAGGGAGAAAATGGTGATTTCACCTGAGTCCACGGGTCAGAGCACTCCCTGGAGACCAGCTCTCCTGGCAGAAAAGGTGCACAGAAGGCTCTGGAACAGGTGCACCTCCTGGGTGTAGATGGAGGCAGGAAGGTCCCTGTCTCAGCTGCTCTGCTGTTTCTGCTGCCTGTGCTTCCAGGATGGTCCAGCCTTAGAAAGTCACCAGAGAGCAATATTTAAGATTTTGTTTTAAGTTAAAAATTAGTTGAAAAATTGAAATCACAGAAGAGTGACCCATTGCCATTGTCCTTCCAGTTGTGATGCCCTCATGACTACTTGTGTGACAGCTGCTTTTTTCACTACTAAAACCATTTACTTGATAGGAAGCAATCTAAAGGAGGAATGGGTTTATTTTGTTTATAAAGGCAAATCCCATGACAATGTGAGTGGTGTTTAAGAACTAGATCCCATCTTAGTAGAGCAGAAAGAAGCACAGGACTGGAACTCTTAAGTGCATTTGTGCCCTAGTGATGAATTCCCTTCAGATGACTCTATCTCATAGAGTACTATTAACAGCTGGGTGGGGACTAAGCCTTCAAATATAGGAACTGTGGCAGACATTTTACATCTAAACCCACAGAAGTTAAACCAGCCCCCTCCATCACACCTGTCTTACACTCATATTCCCGCATGCATCTTTGTGTGGAAGTCTGTTTTATGCACATTCCTCTTGTGTGAGTAGCTGAAGAGTTGGGAGAGTAAGGAAGACTAAGGGCTTTGGAGTAAAGTTCAGGTTGCCAGCTTCCATATCTCTTATTTCCTCTCTGAGTTTCTTTGAGAACTATGGATTTTTGGATCATAAAGTTTTATTCTGTAAAATTTTGGGCATGTATTATTTATTTTTTCATATAGGACAATGATATAAAATTTATGAAGTGTTTAATAAAATGATTTGGCTAACCATATTTTGTAATGGTGTTCTGTAAATGGTAACCATGCTGGGGTTAGAGGGGTCTCACCATACTGAAGTGGTCCAGAGGTGTCTAACAAGCTTCATAAGTCATGTTTTGCCACTCATTAGGAAATCCTTCTGTCACAACCCACACACATGCCTTGTATCTTCTGAGATGCACTCAGATTCCTCAGGGTGCTTCTCTGACATTCTATGGTCTCCCATGTCTATAGCCAGAGCTCTGTTATACTTCCCTTTGAAAGGTACACATCTAAGACTTTTTGAAACCCTGTTTTTGCTACAACAAGGTCTTTCCTTTCAGAGATAATGTAGGGATTAGTTTATATACTGTCCCTATCTTCCCAACCAATAATTGATACTTAGAAGTGGGACCAACTCACAAGTGTAATTTTTATCTTTAAACTTCTATAGAGTGGAATCCACACTAGGGCTTGATCTCAGGTCCCCTTTCAGGCTTTTCTTGAGGTTAGCCTTCCTTCTCTGGTTTCTGGCTTTCTCTGGAATCACTCCTTTAAAAAAGACTCATAAAAATGTTCACTTCAATTACCTCGTGTCTCTTTTGGAATTTCTTCCTAAGGTGAGTTCTAGAGCAAGCACACTGCTACTCCATTACCTGGTTAAAAGGCTTGTTTCAGTACTTATTCTCAGTTTTCTATAGTCCATAATACCAAGGTCATATTTGTGACTTTCATATTTGTGTTCAAGGGGGCAACAGGCTTTAGGTAGTAAAAATTTTTCAGACCATACATGACAGTCTATGACATACAATTTACCCTGATTGAGAACATATTTCTCAGACATTAGGTGAGGATAAGAATTTGATTCATTGGCTGTGATAATTTGGAAAAGCATTCAACTCAGAGAAAGAGTAACTTATAAAGTCCTCATCTTCAAACTTGATACAAGAGTTACAAATGCCAAGCAAAGCATTCAGTCTCACTCTTTGTTGTTCTCTTACAAGTCCCTTCCCAATTTAATTGTCTACCTTTCTTTTGGGTACATAAATACTTTTGAAATATGTAAGCTGTTCTGAAAACCATAATATAGTGTAAAAACATGAAATAAACAATACTACTAATAGAAAGGCTGAGATAGGAGAAGAAAGATTTCAAAACCCTTATATTGTACACAGCCAGATACTGTCACAAACAAACAAGCTGAAAGTGCATATAGATTGTACAATGTTGGACCTATTTCTCCAATTACTAAATTAGAGAGACCATTGGATGACAATCAACAATTTCTAATTGCTAATATTATTGGATTTCAATTGATTAGGATATGTTGGTAATATTAATTTTCATATTAAGATATTAAGAAAAAGTAATTGTTACTTCCTGTTGTTTTTGTTGTAAGAGGTGGAATTAGGATTGTGTGGATTAGTTGAAAGATTACTTTCTTGCTTCTTCTTGGGTATAGTTTTGCTCCTTATGTTGATGTTTTCCCTCTGTTATCCTCTGTAGGGCTGGATTTGTGGAAAGCTGTGCCACCCTCCAAGCAGAACCATTGTTCATTGAAACAGTTGGTGAATGACTTTATGGATAGACCATCTTAATATACACACCTTCTCTTAAATGAATGTAACCTGTTCTCTGTGGGCTGAGAATAAAGTCACTCACTCAAGTCAAATAGGTTTGAACATAGGAGGAAGTCTGTAACCAAAAATCATGCCTATAATTCATTCCTTGGTGCAGCAGAACTGTCAACTCTCAGCTTAGCTACAATGGAGGTAAAATCCATTGGTGATGTGAGGGTCATTGAAGTACAGCCTTATTACAATGAAATCCAATGTCTAAAAATTGTTCTTATTTTGGGCTTGTACCACAGTAAGAGCCAAGATTTTAAGCTCTACTAAATACAGAACAAACAAAGCAGCAAAGAGACTTTATATTTTTATGTTCATTTAAGAAAATACTGGTAGTGATGTATTATTTTGAACTATACAGTTAATATGTTTGGAGTTATTTTAAATTTATATTGAGAAAAACATGTATTTTTAGTATTGCTGTAGACAAACATCTACATACGACTGTTAAATTGATTGTTGTTTTATATCAAACAACTTTTATAATACTCATTTTTATTGTTATAATATGGTATAAATTTTAAAGAATATGCCTAAAAATATATTGTAGGTATTGAAGGGGGTCTCTGGGGGCTACAAAAGGGAAAGAAGAATGTGATGCAATTCTATTTACTTAAAATAAGTTTTTAAATGTTAACAAATCAGATAAATTGAAATCATGTAACTTTTCTCATCATAATGCAATAAAAGTTAAAAAAAAAAAAAGAAAGAAAGAGTCCTAGCTGGGTGGTGATGGTGCACACCTCTAATCCCAGCACTCAGAAGGCAGAGGCAGGTGGAATAAAAAAAAAAAAAAAAAAA
>JADRCD010141389.1:0-50407 GCA_019843815.1 Montemys delectorum | reverse complement strand
GGCCTCTGCATCAGCTCCTGCTTCCTGACCCGCTTGAGTTCCAGTCCTGACTTCCTCTAGTGATAAACAGCCATGTGGATGTAAGCTGAATAAACCCTTTCCTCCCCAACTTGCTTCTTGGTCATGAAGTTTGTGCAGGAATAAAAACCCTGACTAAGACAGCGTCAGATCTCATTATGGGTAGTTGTGAGCCACCATGTGGTTGCTGGGATTTGAACTCAGGACCTTCAGAAGAGCAGTTGATGCTCTTACTAGCTTAGCCATCTCACCAGCCCCCGAAAATGTATTCTTAACACAGAAAGGAACATGGTACCCTTTGTAAAAAGGAAGCCCTGACACATCCAGCTAACACAACAAAGTGTTGTGCATTACAGCCTTAGACAAAGCAAACTGCTGATTGTATCTAAACTGCATCTCCTTAAGACTTTCAAAGCTACTGCAGGCTTAAAATCTCACCCTCTGTAGACAGCTCAGTGAAGAATATGACCAAGGTACATTTTTGGCTTCTATTCTCCAGTTTCTTTAAGTGAGTGTCAAAACAAAAACATTTTCTCTATGAGCTGTTACTCCGATCAAAAATGCTTGCTTTATCATATGAGGACATGTCACTGTCTTTTCTTCTAGGCATATGATTTGCTTAACATTTTCATCTAGGGATTAACACCTGATTTCTTATTAGCATCTGTAGAAAGAATCTAAAATACATAATAAGGAAAGTTCTTTCTTAGCCTGAGATGTAGAAATAATTTTCCTTATTCTACTTTTTAAAAACTTTCTTTATGATGATGATGACCATGATGGGCACATTCACGCCACACTGTGCATGTGGAGCAGAAAACAGCTCTATGGATTCAGTTCTTTCCTTCACCTTTATGTGGGTTTCAGGGATCAAATTCAGACCATAAGGCTCAAAAAGCAAGTGCCTTACCTGTTGAGCCTCACTAACTGACTTTTTTTTTGAAAATACAAATTTTACTGTATACATTTAAGGTACAAGATATAAAACACATGTATAGAGTAAAGTGGTCACTGTAGTGAAAGACATGAACACATCCATCATTATATTACCAGCCAACCTCCCAAGAATAGCAGTAATCTACTTATACCAAGCAATCCTGGATACAACACACTTCTATTAACTACAATGCTCACTGTATATTACAACTGTTAACCTCATTCCACATATTTGCTCCTTTGTACTTTCTTTGTACATTTCTTTAGCTACTTTTTAAAAATGTTTAATGTTATATATTATCATTAGTCTACTCTCTGAATGTACCTAAAAATCATTTTTTAAACACCTTGAATGTAAAACTAGAAACATAAATTTAACATTTTCAAACAATTGTAGAATAAGTAACAAAATCAATTTTCACTAAATCTCAAATTCTATATTCAAGCTAGATATGGTGGCACATGCCTTTAATCCCAGCATTTGGGAGGATTCCTATAAATTTCAGGCCAGCTTGGTCTACATAGCAAGTTCTAGGATAGCCAGAACTACATAGACCCATCCCCTTCTCTCAAAAAGTGATGAAATATTTTGTTCTCATTCAACTATTAAGTCTTTTTAAATTCACATTTTAAAGGACTTGAATATTTTTTCTACAGTACAATACAATGTCAATACAATAGAGAGAAAATAGGGGAGGGGAAGATAGGAGGAGAAAGGGAGGGAGGGAGGAGAGAGGAGAAAAGAGAGGGGAGAGAGGAGAAAAGAGAGGGGAGAGAGGAGGGAGGAGGGGAGAGGGAGGAGGGAGGAAGGAAAAGGAGAGATTCTAAGAGCAAGTTGTACTTTGGCAAGATGTGAAGGAAATGGGGGTAAGTGATCAGAGAGAATGCTGACACACCTATATTTTCTCTCAGGTCAGTAACTGGCACAGCAAACAATATAGAACCATGAAGAACTCCAGTGTGAAAGTTCTCTGAGGACTAGCATGTCAGGCAGTACTGAGCACTTAGTGCATAGTGTATCAGGGAGCACATGAGCAGCACATGAGCTCAAGCCTGCAGAATTATTTCTTCCTGTCATGTGGCCATTTTAATCAACACCTAATCCTGAGTTTTGTTCTGTGATGCATCCATTCAACCTCTCCTCACCAAGCCTTTTGCCTCCTGCCTGTGTCAGAAACGGTTTTCTTAGTTCCCAACTGCAGTAATAACTGGAACTACCCATCTTTCACAGGTCTGCCAAGTTCACAATCAAGAAACCACAGTTTAGACTGATATGTCACTTCCTTGGCTAAAACAAACAGAAAGACAGACAGACAGACTCATAGCCTGCTGGGCCCGAACACACATATGCTGCATGTGCTGCATGTGGAAGAGAAGGCTAGTGGGAACTATACTATTTAGGAGGAGAGAAGCAGAACAGACGTACTCTGTCTAAAGCAGCCACCTGTGGAAGGCTATGTTTCTTCCACTACTTGGTTCTCAGGCTCTCTTCAGATTAATAGGTACAGAGGCAGGTCAAACCCAGAGCACTTGGCTGGGACTCTTTTCCTCTGGTTTTAACTCTGAGACCAAACAGTGTTCAGAGAAGAACTCAATAATTTTTTTCTCTTCCAGTGACTTTATTATTAGCACTCTCTTCAAAGTGAAAGTATCCCTGAATACTCAGAAGTGACTCTCACCCAGAATGAGACAAGAATGCCTGACTAAATCCAGCAGCAGGTTCAAGGTCTAGATTGTAATGTGATCTCATAGCTACCCAATTTCCCCAAATGCACAGCTTTTTGTTCTTTTCTACACCAAAATGAAGACAATAGTTTTATTTGCTGATTGCCAAATTGGTCAAAATCTGATCGTAAATGCTGGTTTAAAGAAAAGTGTTTGGGCATAGAAGAACAGCTCAGTGTCTGAACACTCCATTCTGTGGATGGGAGGCTGGGTTCAATCCCAATACTTTGATGAAAAAGGCTGGGAACTGTGCCAATCTCTTGCAGTTTCTCAAACATGGACTGGCTAGCACTAGGGTCTAACTTAGTAAGCCTAGAGCAATGGTTCTCAACCTTCCTCATGCTGCAACCCTTCACTACAATACAATGCATGTTGTGGTGACCTGCAGCCATAACACAATTCATTGCTACTTCATAACTTTGCTATTGTTATAAATCAAAATGTAAATATCAGATATGCAGGCTATCTAATATGTGACCTCAAACGTCTCCATCCACAGGTTGTGAGATCCACTGGTTCAGTATCCTTAGGATAACCGTAGCTGCATAAAATGAGGCCCATCTCACAGAAAAACAGAAATGTATTTTCATTTAAATCTTTTCTATTGGTGCAGAGGACTGAAGTTAGGGCCTTGCACACACCAAACATTCATGATTAGATTGAATCACACTCCCAACCCTAAACTAAAGACAAAAACACACTGAAAGGAATTTAAAATGTAGATTTTACTACCCAAAGGGTTGCACAGTCTCACCCATCTGTGGGCACCACTGCTCTCCAAGCACACGAACTGTTCACAGACAGGAGCGTTCAACATCGCACTTGCTTTGTAGCACAGGTGGCTTCAAACTCTCAAGCTTCCGGACTTAACGTCACCTAAGCACTGGGATCAGTGCTGAACACACCATAATGACACCTTCACATTTTTAACAAGTTTCACAGGCAAAAAGAAGTCCACTTCATTATTATTATTCTTTGATTAGTGAAACTGAATATTAGCTATATACTAGCATTCATGACATATGTATATGTACTTGTACATATATCTCTAAGGATTAGATTAGCAACAGTATCTTTGAATATCTATCTGCAAGCCACTTCTCTCCAACTGTATCATTCTCTGGCTTGTGAGGAAACTACTTCTGAAATTTTCACTCATATTTTTCTTTATGACTTTACTATATATGTATCTGCAAACTGTAACTGTGTGTGTTGCTAGGGATTGAACCTAGGGCCTCACAACCTCATACATTAGCCAAGTTCTCATTTCAACTACACTGGCCCCAATTATATTTTAATAGCTTTTAAGTATTCTTCTGTAATTTTAATGTTCCTCCAATATTGCAAAATTCCCCACGATGATTAACAAATCTGTAGTTCATTTATTTTTCTTTATAACTGTAGTATAGCATTTGACTGTGAAAATGTACCACAATTTATTTGTCAAAAGATGCTCGGATTGATTCTGTTTCAGCTATCATAAAAAAGGACCTATAAATGAGGCCCTCTGTGCATCAGTAAGGGTATCTCTGGAGCTACTCTGTCCAGTACAGTATCTGTGGCTATTGAACATAGAAATTTGGCTATGGCAAATGAGATGTGCTGCAGGTAGAAAATACAAACACCAGGTTCAAAAACTTCGTAAAGAAAAAAGTATAAAACAGCCCATAGGAAATTTACAATGTTGATCATATTTTGAAGTATTTTAGATTCCAGTATTTAAATTAAGTATTTAAATTTTAGCATTTAAAATTTACAGTGAAACAGTACATTTAATAAAATATGTAGTTAAAACTGATGTTCATAACTTAAAATTACTATCTATTTTCTTCTTGTAACTCAGCAACTAGAAAATGCTACTTTACATTTGTGGCCACACTGGACGATGACACCCTACAATATGCATCTGGTAAGATAAATAGGCGCACATTTCAGATCTGCTACAAAATGCAAATGCTGCTCCCCATGTGGTAAACCAGCCACCAGTACATAGGATTCTCAACTCCATATCAGTAATTACGGTTGACATTATGTATCTTTATTTTGCCCATGTAGCAAAACAATATCTCATGGTTTTACATGTATGTACAAGTACATGTATATAAATGTATATATACATATACATATGTATATATACACACACACAACATATGTACATGTGTGTGTGTGGGTATGTGTGGGTGTATCACTGTGGCATGAAGAGCTGAATCTGGAACACTGCACATGCTAGGTGAGTAGCTTATCACTAAGCCACATCCCAGATTTCTATTGTTTTTTTAAACAGGGGCTCATTATGTAGTACTGGCTGGCCTAGAACCCAATGTATAATCCAGGTTGGCTTGAAACTCACAGAGATCCACCTGCCTCTGCCTCCTGGTTACTGGGATTAAGGACATGTGCCACTACACCAGCCACTAGGCCGTGTTACATTTTTAAGACAAGGTTTCAACAATCTGAGAAGCTGGCTTTGGATTCAATCTGTGCATTGCCAAGACTTTGAACTTGTGGTCCTCCTGTTAGTCTCCCATGGAGCTAGGATTATAGGCCTGCACCAAGAAGCTGGGCTACGGGTTTCCTGCTTTGTTTTAATTTATTTATAGATAGGGGACACATAGCATTTGAATGGAGGAAGAGAAGACAGCTTACAGCTTACAGGGGGCCAGTTTTCTCTGTCTACCATGTGGGTCCCAGACTTGACTGAGCCATGGGAGAGCTTGGAGATTAGGTGTTAAATCTTATCTCCCTGGTTGTATAAGGCTGTTTGTTGCTCACAGACTTATTGCCCATTGGTGTTTCCTTCTTTGTAATACGGATGACTGCTTTTTAATTTTTTGTATGTGAGTTGCTTATTACTGTTCCTGATACTCTTGGAAGCTCGTCCTTTTCTTTGGGTCAAGAACTCTTTTCTTTTTTTTTGGTTTTTTCGAGACAGGGTTTCTCTGTGTAGCCTTGGCTGTCCTGGAACTCAGAAATCCACCTGCCTCTGCCTCCCAAGTGCTGGGCTTAAAGGCGTGCGCCACCACCACCCGGCAGATCAAGAACTCTTTAATATATAAATCTGAAGAACCTTTGCCAAATGTGTAACAAGAGTTTGAGACATTTTGTCATTCTTTTAATTTCTATTTTACTACCTATAATTTCATAAAATAGAGTTCCTTCCTTTTTAAAATTTGTGTATATTCACTTTCCCACTAAAATATATTCATTGTACATAATTACTTGTCTGCTTAAAATCATGGATTCTAATATGTATGTTGTCTATTATTATTATTAATTATCATTAAATATTTTGTGCATATGGGTGCTTTGCCTGCATGTATGTCTGTATACCACATGTGCCTGGTGCCAGTGGAGGTCAGAAGAGGGCATCCAGTTCTCCTGGACCTGGAGTTACAAATGGTTGTGAACCTTGGTAGGTGTTGGGAATTGAACCCAGGTCCTCTAGAAGAGCAACCAGTGTTTTAACCACCAAGCCAACTTTCCCACCCCTGCTATACCTATATTAATAAACCTACCACTAATCATTATGAAATAGCTTTTGGGTTGCAAAAGGACATTTTCATAAATATTCTCCTTTATCCTTTTAGGTTATTAACTCTCTTCCTATATGGTTTCTGGTTTTCATATGCTAACGAAAATCTTCCACCTCTATAGTAAAAATAACAAAAATTCCATTTTCTTTCAGCGCGTGTGTGCGTGTGTATGTATGTATGTATGTATGTATGTATGTACGTATGTAGAGACCACACTGGCCTTGAACTCAGATCTGCCTGCCTCTGCCTCCCAAGCTCTGGGATTAAAGGTGTACGCCACCCCCCAGTTCTTCTTTCAGTTTTTAATACTTTTTTAATTTTAGATAAAATTCTAACTACTTTATTTTTGCATATGACACTAAACAGGGGTTAGGAGTAGACCAAACAAATGAACAAGGCCAAGCAACCAATGAGCTCATCACAAGGCACCTCGGAGAGGCCAGCGGCACACCTACCTTGTTTGAGAAAGGTTTTCTTCACACCATCACCCTGAGATACATGCACACACGTACCCACAGAGCCCAAACTTCAGCCTGCATTCAAGTCTTTACATTGCCCTATCTCCTTAGATATAGGAATTGCTCTTTGCTTTAGACTGGGATAAAGGGCTTATGACCCAAGTCACAAGAATCAAAGTACCTGCCATGGGATTTTCAACACAAAGAGAATGGACACTTTGCTTTTCTTCCAAAGGTAACAAAGCCTGAAGGCTGTAGTCTCTGCCACATGGAGTTGCTATACAACACTAGAAAAGGATTGAGAACACAACACAAGAGAGAGTATTTCCATAGCTTGCTAATCTGTGAAGCCTTGCTGCTTCCTGAACTCTTGGTGGAGAGACTGTAGCTTTTCTTTCCTTTCTATGACACTTTCTGTATCATTCCAAGGGCCTTCTCTGGCTAAAGCTAGTTTGAGTTGAGTTTGTAGTTTGCAATTGAAAGTCGAGACCCAGAAGCTCACTTGGCAGCCACTCTAAAATACATTAAATGTTCTTAGATAGTTTAATTGAACAATCCTTCTTTCTTTGCTGATTTGAACAATTACTATTATGCACAAAATTCCAATCAATAAAATATAGTTTGACTCTTGAGTATGTTTTATTTAGCTCATCTGTTCCTTACCAACAATGTATTGTTAACACCAATCACTTCTTAGTATATTTTGATTCTAGAAATTGATTCACTGACTGATTGTACTTAGTGAGTACATTACATTATGACACAGAGACTACCCCCTGAGTAAGTACATGAAGTCTTGGCTCTCTTGGAGTGTAAAACTAGAAGCAGGAAAAAAATAATTATTTTTAAAATGACAGGTACGAGGAAAAAGGTATATATATTAGATGAACAGTCAGACCTAAGCTGATCAACAGGAAGCAGTTCCCACCCTAAGGCCTAAGGATGTGCAAGCATCTACCAAGGTGGAAGACACAGAACCTCAGAAAGGAGAGTAAGTGTGAAGGCCCTGAAAGAATAGTGTTTAGTTACTGAGAAAAAGCTTGCCAAGGACTAGAGCCTGGAATAAGAGAGAGAGAGAGAATAGAGGCTGGAGAAGGTGAGTCCACAAGAGAAGGAAAAGAGACAGGCATTGCACATTCCTTGCTGTGTTTACCTAGAGCTTTTACAACATTTCTTTTGTGACTGAACTTTTTTTTTTTTTTAACCAGTGAAGAGTACTGAACCCAGGATCCCAGCAGGTGCTTTACCACAGGGCTGTATCTCCAACTCCAGCAACTTGGCTAACTGTTTCTATTATTCTCTTCTCAGTAAACAAAAGCTTTTGGTCTGATTTAACTTTGTGTGGGCACCTCACTACCACTAGTTGTAATATGCATCTTGACTCCTATTCTCTAAATAGGTAAGCACATCTCCTGCAAACAATGATCCTTTCCTTACTGGATGCTACTGCAACAGGGAGACTGCCCAGAACAACATTTGTTAAATTTGTTGATCTTTTCGGAGAACTAACTTGGTTTTGCTTGCTTTCCCTAACCTTCTGACCAGGCTGGCTGGAACAGATGCTTCTACACTGTCAGGAGGGCTGTCCTCACAGCAGACTCTGGACTCTGTTACCCTCACACCACCATGATTTCTTCTCTAAATCCAAAGCTCTTGGATAACACTCTCTCCTTCCCTCATCTTCTACCTCTCAGAGGGAGAGCAAGAAAAAGATGGCCAACGGATCTGAGTCATGTTCTTTCACGTGTCATTCTTTTCAGCTGCTGTTATCCTGGACTGAGAAGAATTCTAAGGTGTGTTCTATTTACTTGAGAATTTAACTTTTAAGCAAGAGGATGAGTCTCCACACCCCCCCTCCCCCAATTATTCTTGATTGACAAAAATTTTCTCAGTTTGACTTTCCTGAGTTAGTGGTTTTTCGTCTGTAATTTGATGGCCACTTGTCTTCTGAAACTCTTATTCTATAAATGCTAATTCTTATATCCAGTTTCCATGTTCATTATCTCTCACTTTCCCATCTCAGACCCTGATGCCACATCAGATTTCTTCTAGTTTACTAACTTACTGTCACGCCAAGTCTATTCTGCTATCCACCCACGTGTTTATTTGCATACTCTTGTTTTATTACCACCTTTGCTTGGTTTGGTTTCTTGGGAAGGTGCTGAGGATCGAATCTAGGGCCTTGTGTACACCAGGCAAGCAAGCACTCTACCCTAGAAATACATCATAAGTCCTACAAAACCATTTATTGATTTACATGTACCAGATATGTTTTTAGGTTCTTTAAGGAGGTAAAGGAGTTAGCTATGCGACCAACCACCCAAGAGATGGGTCTGCAGATTAAAGAGAACTTACCACCAAGCTTGATGCCCTGAGCTCAATTCCTGGATCTCACATGGTGGAGGGCGAGAACTGACTCTCCCGGGCTGTTCTCTGAGCACCACACTCAAGGCATGGTATGCATGCAGTCCTCCTCTAACAGTCTATTCTTTCTATGAATCAGTAAGATCTTAAAACTCAGAATAGGCACAGGTTCAATTCTAGCTTTAACATGACTGAATTAAATTTCTGAATAGTAAAACAACAAAGGTTGATATTATAGGAGCAACATGAAACTTTATATCCCTGTCAGACTCTTGACCCAAACTAGAGCCTACAGCTTCCTTCCTCAGTCACTGACTAACATCAGAAATAACCTGAAAAATCCCCCTATGATTAAGAGTATGAAAAAGCCCTCAAATGAGTTTATATAATGCAAAGGGCACTGGAGGTGGGGGAATTAGACTTTTTATAATCCATTTTAAAGACACACAAGACTGTCACAGTACCAAAATTTAACCTGTCATGTCTCTTTGTGCTAGTTTCTGAGTATCTGAGAAAACATGCCAAATAACAGGTTAACCAAATATGGTTTCTTCTGAATAACTTTGCAGTAACTTTGCAAATAACTTTGGATTTATGGAGGCAGAAATAATGTAACACAAGTCACAAAAAAATGGAATTTCATTAAGCATAGTGGCCCTACCTCAGTAAAGGATGGAGGAAAAACAGAGGACAAGTAGAGTGCAGGTGGACCAAAATCACTCCACTGAGATGACGGTGCTACTTACAATAATAAGCAGAGGGAATAGTACATTACATTGACAATAACTGTTTAAAGCATTCTCTAATTCTAAAGGGCAAGACAATTATAAAAAGGAGAGACAATGTTTGCATAACAACTGTAGGATGGTGGAGCTGGGGGTGATGGCTTGGAGCTCAGCAGCTCTTGTTGAAGCCAAAGTGAATCTGAAAAGAGAACAGTGGGTGACTCATTCTTATATATTAGAAACTCGGGGCTCAGCAGCTACCACAGCCCAACACACTGAAAATAATCTGTGACTGTATTAAGAATCTTGCTTTTAACAAATGCTTGCTCAATCCTAAAGTATCTTACACAAAACAGTGTACCGTGCTAGAGTGGAAGCTTCGAGTTTAAACATCACTGCAATTTTTCATTACAGCCCAGATTCTCTCATGAATTGAAGATTTAAACAGCAACAGCCCAGGAATAGCTCCTCCTTCCCCTTTAGTTAAATATAAATCTATTCACTCGAAGAACTACACTCTTAGAGCTCAAAATAGAAGAGTGCATAAGCACACATTCGTGCATGTGTGCTCACACGAGGATCCGTGAAGACTGAACACACACACTTGCACACACATGAACATTCTGGATGGTATCAGTGAAGAGTTCCAGGTTGGTTCTACCTGCATCAAGGCACCAGTGGTGACCACACAACATAATAAACAGGATTCCCTCACCAGCTTCCCATGCTGAAAATAATGTGGCAAGCATGAAACACAAACACTTCTTTTTCCCAAAGGGCCTGTATAAAAGTTTAACTTCCTACCTCTTCCTCTTTCTCAAAGGCCTACAACACATTTTAAGCACAGAAGCAAAAATGGTTATCTTCTTAAAAACTGAACTATCATAATCTACAAAAATACTACTTGGAGTACACAGTCATGTGACCAGAAAAGAACATCAAAGGAGAAACTCATTATGATCAGAGAAATCGCTGTGCCAATAGTGATCTAAGTACTGAGCTAATTTCTTCTCAGTAGTAACAATTTCTACTGCATACCATTAAATACATTAAAACTAGATTATTTTTTCATCACCTAGGTCAAATTTTTGTTGTATCAATCACAAACTCAGAAATTACTTCAACTACCAAGGTTCATTGCATCTTTCAGCATGGCGTGATCTACCCAGAGGAGGATGTGTGCACCAACTTGCAGTCCAAGTCACTGGTGCTGCCTGGTTTGTTACTTTACAATGCACCCAGCACACAAAGACCCTGACTTAAAACAAACGAGGAAGCATTTTGATTTTCATGTCTCTTTATAAAATTTCAAAGACCAGTGCAGTGAACCTTGTGATGAACCTACAGTTTCCATGTATATATAGTTCTACCTTCGGGAGCAATACCGCTTTTTCTCCCATGAGCCATCTGAACTTAAACAGTAAGGAACTATGATATTTAGTTCTTACACATCCATTGGGAGACATTCCTATTTCAAAAGGATTCTGTACCTTATAGTAAAGCCATGACCCAGAATTCCTTAAAATCCTACACCCTGTGATCCTAGAGATCAAGATTTGTCTAATATATTTCTAAAATTCTTGATGCCTGTTTCTTTATACTGGTGATTTCTATGTTGGGTGTGACTTAGTACAAAGCCATGTTTTCACTCTCCAGGCGTCTATGTGTGTTCAGACTGGGGTATATGTGTGGATGCTTGTAGGTTGGTATATGTATGTGGATGCATGTGCATGGAGGCAAAAGATCAACATTAGATATCTTCTTTATCATGCCCACCTTAGTTTCTGAGATAAGGTCTCCCACTGAACTTAAGAGTTGGCAAGCTCAGAAGGCCAGGCCAGCAAGCCCTAGGAATCCTCTCATCTCTCCCTCCCCAAAAAGATCCAAATTTGGATCCTTGTGTTTATACAGCAAGCATTTAAACCATCTCCCCAGAGCCCTTAGAATGTAACTTTCTGGCTATATTTAACATTATTTTACAAAATCATCTTCATAACTAATGGCTAAATGAATGCAAAAAAATATCAAAGGTATAACTTTTATACATTCTGGTTATTTTTCAGGGTGCCAGGCAACTCAATCCATATGTTCAAATGAAAACAAAACAAAACAAAACTGTAGGCGTTACATAGCCAAACATTTCTCAATAGGGATACTGGAATCAGATTAAGATAACTGGATGGGACAGGTATGGTTGCCCACACCTTTAATTTAATCCCAGCACTCTGGAGGTAGAGGCAGGCAGATTTCTGTGAGTTTGAGGCCAGTTTGGTCTACAAAGGAAGTACAGGGCACTCAAGGGAAGTACAGGGCTCTAGTTACATAAAGAAACCCTGTCTCAAAAAAGCCAAGAAAGAAGAAAAGATAACTGGATGGGTCTTTGGTCATTTTAAACTGGGAGCCAGGGCTTGACAATAATGAAGAATATACTAGAAGGCACTACAGCAATCTGCACAATTAATGAAACTCCACAAGAGTTCCTTAGCATCTGAGCTGATCCAACGAGATGGGCCAAGGGCACACTGTAAGGCTGCCCCAAACCCACTGGAAACTTTCTGCAAACACTGGTCAACTGAAGAAAGACTGAAGAAATATGTAACATTTCACCTGGACAAGTCACCTGAACTCTCAGTGTCATCTGTTCTATGACTAAGACATAAAGCTATGTTTAAGTCATTATCCTTCTGAGATTCTTTGTTGAAACCCAAGCTCCAATGTAACAGCTACCAAGAAAGTTAGAGACAGGGAGGGCCCATCCTCATGAATAGGGTTAGTACCTTTTTAGGAAGCTTGGTGCAGCTTGTTCTTCTCCATGCGAAGTCACTAAATCTGCTGGCACCTTGATCTTGGGTTCCCAGCCTGTGCAGCTGTGATGGGTAAACTGTGGGCCAGGGTGCTTTGCTGTAGCAGTCCCATGCACCAAGACCCATGGCAGTCAGGATCTCCAGATCCCTTCTACTCAGTACCTCATAATTGCTGTCCTCTTTCTCTATTATGTTTATATCTTATCCTATGTATCTTTCCTTTTCCTATTACATATTTCTCTTTCCTCACATCGATTATCTTGCTCTTCATAAAAGACATGAAAATTTTTAATCTGTAATGATTAAAATATGACATATAAATGTTTAAATTCCATATGGTCCCTTAGACGTAAGAAGTCAAATCAATATAAAGTACACTTTATGGGGTTGGAGACATAGCTCAAAAGTTAAAAGTGCTTGCTGCTCTTGCAAAGGACCTGGGTTCATTTCTTAGCATTCACATCATGTGGTTCATTTATAAGTCCAGTTCCAAGGAATCCAATAACCTGTTTTAGACTCCATGCACACAGTGTAACCTAACACAGGCACACACATAAAATAAAATAAAATAGAATGAAATAAATTCTATAAACTTTTAAAAAGTGCTCTCTATTCCCTAAGCTAAAATGAGTGATGTAGGAGTGAAATTCATGACCAAACAATGAGCACAAAGATGGCTTTCAAAAGTTCTTCTATCCAAACTAAAAGAAATGCGTACAAGTGTGCAGTCTGTTCTGGAGCATCACGAATCTGAGCACACAGCTGGCCTACCTCCATCATCACTGTTACCACACATACATGTCAAA
The DNA here is from genome assembly GCA_019843815.1 of Montemys delectorum. NCBI lineage: Eukaryota > Metazoa > Chordata > Mammalia > Rodentia > Muridae > Montemys > Montemys delectorum. The sequence continues at coordinate 37,038 of JADRCD010141389.1, read as the reverse complement.
TAAGTGTTTTCAGGCTCCCATACAATAGCCCACACCCAGAAAAGAAAGTAGATAAGCAAGGAAAGCTCTATTACAGTCTATTAGTTATTAATATCTGCAATGTTCTCCCCTTCCATGGGCCCCTGAAGTGATAAGGGTGCATTCTGCCAAACTACCCCTTCTCTAAGGCAGTATTAATATAGTATAAAGTGCCAAAGGGGCCATTTAAAAAAAAAAAACTGGCCCGCTTTTAAAAGTGAACAGCTTTTCCTTCTGGTGAAGCATGAATATTTAAATCAGGCAAACAAGTCAAGGATTGAAGACTACACCCTGAATGTAGTCTGAATGCATTGCTGGCTCTGGGCTCAAAGGACCCCATGTCACACATGGACATGGAGAGGAATGCTCACTTAGGATTCCAGAAGGGTGGCTTTCTAATCATTCCGCTCCCTTTCAGACTTGAAGTTCCACATTTGGATGTGAGGGTAGAAACTGGCAAAAGATGGATCACAGCAACTGCTTTAAATTATGTACTTAATGATTTCTATCAGGCATAACATAATTTAATGTGCATTAAATCAAGCAAACAGAAGAAAGGTTAGGATTTTGTTAACAGCTGTAAATTTGTTTTTACCTTCATCATATAGTAACAATACATTAGTGGTGCACCACACTTGAGAAGATGAAAACCTAGCAGAATACAATTGACTGAAATCAAGTTTCAGCCAGGTTCTGATCTTTACATGGGACAAGTAACAGCATTTAAAACAAGACACAGTGAAACCAACGGACATTAGCCGCCATTCAATATAGCTACAGATGACTTGAGTCCTGTACAACAACACACTTATTGAGGCAAAATGTGGAGCTAGTGGAATGGCTCAGCAAGTAATGGTGCCTGCCACCAAGCTGTGTACATCTAGGCTCCATCCCCGGGACCCACATGGTGAAAAAAAAAAAAGGCAGTTACATATTCACTGACCTACACAAACATTGTGGAATGTACATACATGTGCTTGTATACAGACAGACACACACAAATCCAAATGTGCCTTTAACTAATATTAAAAATTAATTTAATATTAAAAGAAACTATCAGAAAATCCATACTAAGGTAAAAGATGCTAGTAGGAATTTTAGGGTCATCTGATCTTGTCCAAATCTGCAGTTGTAACTTTCAACAAAAGCATACTGCTACCACCAGGGCTGTCCTGGAACATGCTAGGAAGAACAGGCTAGCCTCAAAGTCGCCTGCCTCTGCCTCTCCTATGCTGAGACTGAAAGTGTCCATCACCATACATACCTCTGTGCTCATGTTCTTAAACATTTTATTTGATGGCAAATTATCCAAGATCTCACAATTAGGAAACATGATTCTAATTATAAGGAAAAATTTCCTGTTCTCTTATAACTATAGATCTGACATCTGTCTACAAGATAGAGAACTGATTTAATCCTCTGAATTTATCCAGGCCACTAAAGACTTATTTCCTCAAAATACAAGCTTACTTACCCTCCAGATGTTAAAGAGTCCTACTTAAGCAACAGGCACTGACCGAAGCCATCAAGCAAGTCAAGTGACACGCAGAGGTCCAAGCAGGGGAGGCACTGCCATAAATGTCCAAGCCTATTTTCTTAATCAATACTTTTTTATATGTATTCACAATTATGTTTGTGCCTACCCATCTTGGTTCACAGGACTATTGACTTAGAGTGTTGTCAGTTGAACGGGGCACGGAGACATGTGCTTGAAATCAGAGCACTTGGGAAGAAGAGGAACAAAGATCAGGAGTGTGAGGCAAATCTGGGCTCTAGAGACCTCTATTCTCTCTGCCTCTCCCACTTGGGTTCTCAAGCCTTTTCTACTGTACACACTCTCTTTATCATGTCTGTTCTCTGTACACATACTAACTCTTTAACATGCAGTGTCCTGTTCTTCTCTGTGCACATGCTAACTTTTATCATGCAATGAGTATCCTGTTCAACCACTGAAACATTTTAAGACCCTACTATGAGTCCCTAATATGATTTACCCAAGTAAGCAATCCAGAAAGTAAAAGAACATTATTCAGAATCACTTAAATAAGTAGTCTGCTCTCAGTTATAAGAACTACAAGAAGGACTCAAAGTACCACAAAGTATTAAAAAAAAAGGGGGGGGGGTCCTAGACATAAGGATTATTTCTGCAAACACTGAGCTCAATGACAGAAGGCAGGAGTCTTAAATTCAAACCATTATCAGTTCTCTAACCCATTATATACTGATGTCATCATCATTATCACTATACTATTAGAGAGAGAAGCAAGTATGCATCCCATGGTATAGAGGCGAGAGAGGACCTTGCAAAATCCAATCTCTCCCTACACTTTTTTTTTTTCAATTGAGCCAAACTTCTCTACGTGGCACTAGCTATCCTGGAATTCACTTTGTAGACCAAGCTAGCCTCAACCTCACAGAAATCCAGCTGCCTCTGCCTCTCACATGCTGGGATTAAAGACATGTGCTACCACACCTCTCTCTCCCTACACCTCCATGTGGGCTCTGGGGATCAAACTCAGGTCTACAGATTTCCACAACCTTTACCCACAGAGCCATCTGGTTCTCCTTACACCAGACTATTGAAAGTTCTTCCTTTCCTTTGTGAGCCCCTAAGCAACTGCATGCTGCAGCATGGAAATGACAGCCAGGCATTTAAGGAGAAGGAATCTGTACACGGTCTGTCTTCTTAGGATTTGGTCATCAGAGAAAGGAAGAGACACTATTGGGTTGGACTTAGCAGCTCATGAGTTCACCACTGGCTCTGTTTCTTTGCTTACAGAGATAAAGCACCATATTAAAACTCAACACATTTTGGGAGAAAAAGATAAAAATACAAAAGGGGCCTATCTTATCTTCAGAAATGCAATTCTCAGCTTTGTGAGCTCTGGCATTCAGCTAGCCAGATTACCAAGCTTATTTAAAAGCTGAAGGCTTTACCCCAACTCCCATCTTTTGCAGTTTTCAGAGTTTGCTTCCACGTGGGCGCCTGAGCTTACATACATGTGCTATACTCAGTTCTCTCTCTGTCTCTCTGTCTCTCTGTCTCTCTGTCTCTCTGTCTCTCTCTCTCTCTCTCTCTCTCACACACACACACACACACACACACACACACACACACACACACACATCAGTGAATAGTAGTAGCAGCAGCAATCCAGGTCTGCAGCAGGCAGTTTAACTAACTATACACAAGACGCCACCAATGGTGGTGGGGCCCTCTCTCCTGTGGGGCCACACACCAACAAGGCTAACACACAAGGAGAACTCTGTTCTGGAGTAGAGAGGTCAAACAAGATCTAGCCATAGCATAAGAGAAAACAGAAAAAAAAAAATTACTCAACAGCGACAATGAAACCCTGCAACGCCACCTCATTAAGAAATGTGCTTCTTAATGCCAGGCTGTAGAAAGCCAGAGTCCCATGTTTCCCGGTGTTTTCTCTGCTTTCTTGTGGGCAATGAGAAACTTTTTCTAGGCAGTGTCACAGAGTTCTTTCTCAACCAGAGTCTCTCAGATACATCCTCCTCTGTCAAAAGGCCTGGTAAAGGCAGGAAGCCAATCCTGATGGTGAACAAACTTTCTACATGTAAACACTTTGCGATGCTCCATGACTTGGAAGTTACTCTTCACTGTATGACAAGTGTCTGTACAGCTGAGAACCATTTCCATTCATTAGGCTCCTTTCCTGTCTATGCAGCAGGACACACAGTTGGCATTGCTTCTCAGAATGAATACCTGAGTTAAATTTATATTTACGGGTTCTGAACTGCTGTGCAGCCTGGATCAAGGATGTCACAGTCAGGTCAAAACAAAGAGCTTTCCTCTCAATAGAGTTAAGTTCACCTAGTGACACTAGTCTAGCCTTTTTTCATGTTTAAAAGTAACAAATCCATGGAAATAAATGTAATTGGCCAAACAAATACCACTAGGGACAAATAAATGAACAACTGGTACAGTAGAGAGGCAGCCTGAGATAGAGCTTCAGGCAAGTTACTCCACTCCAGCTCCTTGGACATCAGTTCCCATATAGCTTGCACAGATAAGGGCTGATCTGATGATGTCAGTACAGTGGCTCTGCGCCTCGGGGAACAAGGACGTAAGTGGTTATTATTAATACTACTGAGGTTGTGCGGTCCAAAAGCATAAACCAGGAGAAACGACATTTCTTGGTGGTTTACTGTGAAGCACCTGTCCAGTCAGGCAGAAGTTTTAGCTGTTTTTTAGCAGTCTTTATATATGATCCCATGACAGGGAACACCCCCAACACCCATTTTTACATAAAAAAAACAGGAGAAGGAGAAAATGACTTTTAAAGTGAAAATACAATTATCTCCATTTCCAGATAAGGAAAGCAATCTAGAGACAAAAAGTCACTTTTTTTTTTTTTTATTTCTATTAAAGAAGTAAAACAGTTGAGGTTAATCAATCTGAGAGGCATCCCAGGTCACTAACATGTCACAGCAGGGCTCTGGCTAGTGTGCATAAAGCCTGAGAGTGAATACTTGTTCCACCATTTGGTTGTACAGTCCTGTAAAGCTGTTTATTCTTATGTGGATCAGTTTCATCTGCAGAGTGGGGTCTGATCAGGATCAAGCCAGATAAAGCAATGAAAACTGTAAACAGTGGCACACCAAACAAATAAGTGATATCTGTCACAACCTTGGCATTCCTGAGATGTGGCTTCTAGCACTGCTACTTTAAGAAAACATTCAGTGTCCTCATCAAGATGTAAATGAAATATTTAACAGCTTTATGAGATAGCTCACATGTAATAAATCCACTCATTTAAATATACAACTCAACAACTTCAGACACCTTTACAGAGTGCTGCGATCATAAATAAACATAGTAGACTTTGGAATATTTCATCACCCCCAAAAGAAACTAAGTGCATCAGCAGAAACTCCTCAAACTCCGAAACTTGCACACTTCACCTAGCCCATGGGCAACAGTGGTCAATTTACCATCACTGTCACTATGAACTTACATATTTAACACATCCAATAAAAACAAGACCATTTAATGTGCAGCCTTTGTGCCTGATTTCTTACACTTACCCTAACATTTTTAAGATTCAAGAACACTAGCATGCATTAGTGCTTCATTTGTTTGTGTTGCTAAATACCATTGCATTCCTTGGATATACCACATTTTCTTGAGCCATTCCTCATTTGATGGAGGCCTTAGTACTTCTGAGCTATCATGAACATTGAAGATATGAACATTCGTGTTGGAGCTTTTGCCTGAGCATCTGTTTTCATTTCTCTTGGGTACACACCCAGGAGTGAGACTGCTGAGTCACATGGCAACTCCATGCTTAACATTTTAAGAAACTTGCCAGACTCTTGTCTTTCAAGTGACTGTACCATTTTATATTCCCACCAGCAATGCCTGAGGAGAAGATAATTGAAGGGAGGCCACGGAAAGGAAATCCTTAGCTGGATGCCTGTGCAGGGAATAGCTCAACTAGTTCAGCCAGATGACAGGCTGTGCCTCTGACAATGTGCATTACTCACAGCAGGGTGCAGAGCTTCACTTTCAGAGAGGAGACACAGACTATTGGGGCATTTTCTTCCTTTTCTTCCTGCTCACTTAGACCCAAGCTTAGCCCACGGTAAAGAATCAGCTTTTTTTACATACAGAATACTGTTACTTCCGTTTCTGATACAAAGTACTAAGGAATCTGCAGAGCCAGAATTTAAAAGTCCTCCATCATTCCTCAGATCCAGACAGTACGCTGTCAAAACCTGCTATATGGAATCTCCTCCAGCGGGCCTCACCTTTCCAGTGGCACATCAGGCTGAGTCTACCTATACTCAGGACAGGTCAAATATAGTCTAGCTTCCAGTGTATGCTTATATAGTGGCTCCCGAAAGCCAAAAAGAATGTGTGTGTGGGAAAACCGTGGCTTCTAAAAAAGGAGGAGAAGAAAAACAGGAAGTCAGGTTGAAGAGGGTGGAAAAGGAGGGAACAGAGGGGGCATCTCTGTTTGCTCTTCCCATCTGTCATAGCACTGTCCTTGCTGGCTGCCAGAGTGCTCCCTTACAAACACAGTTGCATGTGACAATGAATGGGCATTGTCTTCCTCAGAGGGTCCCTTCCACGTTCCATATTATAAACTGTACTTCAATGCCAACAGTTTATGAGGAAGAGAAGTATAGACTGGAAAGAGCCACAAATAGCATATACTATTGCCTATATATAATGAATTAGCATTGAGGTCTGCAAGTTCCTTACCAAAAAAAAAACAAAACAAAAACAAAAACAAACAAACAAAAAAAACTACCCAGCAAACTGCAAAAAGGAACATAGTCACAAGATTAAGCATTAAAAAAAAAATTTGACTTGTTTAAATCTTATAATTTGCCAGACCTGTGATTAACTCAAAGTAAAACCATATTCTATCATATATTTTATGTAGTTATCACATGCTCTATTTGCTGTGGGGCTCTGCTCTTATGTAATTAAAACAAATATTAAGTTTTTCCCCAAGAAATTTAAGGGGGCTGCCACTAGGGACTGCCACTGAAAAAAAATGCATCACTCACAGCTTCAGAAAGGAAAGATTCTGGCTGCTATTGTTTCTCTCCTTTGCTCCTCACCACCTTGTCCTGTCCTGGCCACAGCAAGGCAAAGGGAATGGCCATGCTCTCTACACACAGACTCACACTGCCAGGAGCTTTCCAGTGGCCTTGCTCTCGGCAGGGGAAGAGAAGTCATAGTGACTGATACTGCTGGGTCTTGTTGAAGAAAAGTGGTTGACTTCCTTTGATCAACAGAGTGGTGCGCTGATCAGTGTGATTTCCTGTTCTGCCAACTGTGAGCGTGTTGGGCAGAGCAGGAGAGCTGGCTTCTGAGCAGCTCATGCAGGGAAGCAAATTCCATAGCTGGAGAATCATGAGAGCAACAAGAACTAGAAGAGGGTTGGAAATGGAAGCAGACACCTGCATTCTGCCAGCTTGGTACTCAGGGACATCAGGATCTCTGGAATGAGTGGGAAGTCTGTGCTTCTACAACTTTACCACATCAGCTGTAGTTCTATAGGTGACTATTAAGTACAATGATCAAGATCAGGCTCCAAGTCCTGAAACTGTAATCTCTAAGTTTTAATTGTCCTGCTTCATTCTGATGAGGAGAAAATGGTATTCTTGAAATTAAAACTGAAGGAGGAAGAAGCCACCCACAGATGGTCTTGTGGCACACGCTGAAGTGAGGGTATTATGTCCAGAGCCTGAGTGCACAGGACTGCAACAGCACATACCCTCTGCTCCATTCACTAGATGAGCAGCCTCTGGATTAACATGAGTTCATCCCTGATAAGGTACACATTTTGTTTTCCCATAGTAAAATGCAAAATTTACCTAAAGATAAACATAGTACCTAGTTCCCTGCTGCACTCAGCTTCTGCTGCCTTGGGTCTGTCTCATCAGCAGTCTGCCCTTCCTAGAAAGGTGTTGAAAGGTGACTTTTTAAAAGTACAGCTTGTCTCTGAGAGAGTCACACCATATTGAAATGACTTCTTTTCCAAAAGGATTAACTTTATCCTTACAAGTTTTAATTTGTAATAAAATGTATGATTTCTAACATTAGATCTAATCGTTGTTTCCTAGAGTAAATAGTCAATTGCAATTGAGCAAATTGCTTTGGCAATCCTAGTACCAGAATGAAATGGATTAGTTCAGCAGGTGGCATGTCATTTGACTGTTGCTTGGGGGCCTAAAATACAGTTAGGTCATTTTTTTTTTAAATTCTGGTGACAGTTAGAATAAAAACCAGAACATTTAACTTACCTCCTGCCTCTTTTCCCACAGCCATCACAGGAGTGTTTATAGAAAGTCTCTAAATCCACATTCCAATGTTCAGGCTGCTCATGCTTCCAGAGATACTCAACTGAACCTGAGACAGTGTACTCCCACTCTGCTCTTTAGAGACGAGGTTTCTTATCTACACCAGGAAATTGGGAGTTCTTGTTAATCTGATATATTAAGCTCTGCAGTAGGACTGTCTTTGAAAGAAGAGAATGGTAGTTATGCCTCAACCCAAGGGCGGTGCTCTCCAACTCACTTCATAGCAGAACAGAAGTAGAAAAGACAGCGATAAGATGAAACAAGGAATCTTCACCAAGAAACTGAAAGGAATGTGATCAGAGGGGAGAAACATGCTGGAAAGGGTAAATGAAAGAAAATCTTCCTGCTAAGAAGTCAAGAGTCTAATATGATGGTGGGAACACAGAAAAAAATCTACAAATGGCACTCTCAAGCCTACTTCTCCACAATGTTGTTTCCAGCTACTAGAAACTCCAAAGCTAAGGCAGACTCCCAAGTTGCTCCCAGGATAACAATCAACATAACAGTAAACACATAAGCCCTGGCTCAGGGGTGGAACATGGCTGAGCGTATCTGATAAACAGAATGTGGTCCTCAGACCACAGTGAACAAAGTTTGGTTCAAGAATGGACCTGAAAATCATATCCATGTCTCAGGCTGGCACTTCTAGGGATAGGAAGTGTTGGCTGGAAAGAAAAAAAAAGCAAGTTCAAGTCTACGACTGCTAGAGTCAACCTGCTAATACAAGCTTAGTCTGTGCACTGCCAATGATGCCAACAAGAGAAGACTGCATATTTCATCCATATCTGAGACCCACCACATCCTCAAACTTGCTAGGTACATAAGCCAAAGAATTCCTTTTGCTTCCATCATGTTGACTTGAGCTTCCATTGCTAGAAGCCAGAAAGTTCTTGTAATACACCAGCCAAATAACTCAACCTTACTGCATCTGGTTCCTGAACCCTGAGCAGAGGGCATGTTTGTTTACTTTGCAAATGTCTCAAACTGCTAAGCACTACACAGGAGTCACTCCTAGTTTAACTAAACAGAAGGAAGGGATAGAAGGAATAAAATACTAACTAAGGGAGTAAATTGCTCCTTCCTGCTAGTACCCATGAGGTAACATTGTTGTTTACCAGTCTCTCCTCATTTGCCCTGGTAGGGCTCTGGGATCTTTATCAAAGCAGCTCATGCCTCACAAACTACCAAGTGCTTCCCTTTCCCTTTCTGTTAGCAAGGCCTTTCCACTTTCTGGTGTTCTTTATCCAGACGTATCACCATGCTCACCACAAGGAGTAGGCAACCAGATCACAGAAAGGGAAGTGAGCAATCCCACCTTCAAGAAGCAGAACGTGCTCATGTGCACACAAATACACTACGGGGTGTGTAAGGTAAATTCTCACACCAGGGCAAATCAAGAACAAAAGGAAGTTAGTGCTACCCAAGGTGAAACTCTCACTGTGTCTTGACTGTGGCCTGCCTCAAAGTGATATTATTCTAAGGGCAAAACTAAACTATTTAGATTGCCTCTTTGATCCAAAATTCATAATTAGATAAAATGTATATTGTAGAATTTTGTTTAATGATCTGATAAATACTTGGCTTCACGGAAGAATAGATTCGATCTCTCAGAGACACTGGAGTCATAAACTCCGCTGGCATATGCACCTGCTCTGTAAAGTATCAGTACAAGGGCAAATATATACCTAAAGAAAGACTCTTCCGTCTTCTGAGTGTGTATGTAGCAAAACATATAAATGGGCAACTGTGTTTCAAAAGAACACAGAAGAAAAGCTATACATGTGTCACACCTGTAACACCAACAGCTGCAAATGGACAGTTCTTAAGAGTTCTTACTTTGCAGGTTGTGGTAGTGTATACCTGTTAGCCCAAAACTCAGGAAACAGAGGCAAGAGGACTGCTGTAAGTTCCAGGCAGACTGGGTTGCATAATGAGACACCTCAAAAAGTTCAAACTGAGAGGAGGAGAGATGAAGGCTCTATTTCAAGCTGTTTATTATGAGTTAGTCTTTGCTCAGCACATATAATGACTACAAGTTACATTTGATTTAAGAAAAAAGAACCCCAGTGTTTCATATCAGCCTTGGGTTTAAAGAAAATAATATATATAATATATATGTGCACATATCTAGATATCTATCTATATGTATACTAGATTGTACTTTGATAACTATTCTACAACTGTTAAGATAATCATTTTGATTCAGGAACATGCCATTGGCTGGTAAGCTCACAAAGAGAAGCCCTATCAGCTGTGTTCTGGAACTGTCAGAATGCCTCCACAGAATAGACATCCCATAAATACCCGAATGAATAAATAGTGGAAAATCACATTTCACTTTTAGTAGTAACTTGTAGTAATACAGTAGGGCTCTCTTAACCAGTAAGTAATGATCAGATGGGGAAAAAAGCCACAAATATCAAGGATTCATAAAAAACTTGATAAACATACCCAAGTACTTCATTTTAATTACATTTATTTGGTTCTTGCAGCACAGGACCAGGCCTCTGGTTTATAGAGGATTATGGATAAGAGTGTAGAATGTTTCTTATAAGCTATAGCTGTGACAGTAGCATTCTTGACCATTTCCATTTTTAACTTTTAAAGTATGGTAAGAACTTAAAAAAATATTAGTGTGTGGACTGAAGTGATGGTTCAGTGGTTAAGAGCACTTGACTAGTCTTAAGCTAGACTCCCAGAGGACCTGGATTAGATTCTCAGCCCCACAGGGCAGCTTATAACTGACTGTAACTCTAGTTCCAAGGGATTCTTTGTGCCTTCTGGCCTTTTTTGGGCACCAAACATGCACCTGGAATATGAATGTACATGTAGACAAAGAACCCATACACATAAAATAACTTTAAGGCAAAAAAATAGTGTATATTAATTATATAAAACAATGTGGTTTTATAACCATATAACCATATAAGTATCATTATGATACTTTTATATATGCAATTATATAAAACACTCTGAAACACTCATCCCAAAGCATTCATGGAAACAACTTAGTTTTCCTAAGTCTACATGATTAGTAATAGCTGACTAGAACATGTAATTACAAGAAGAGGGACAAATGATATATGCAGGTTTCAAAACAAACACAACTCACATTTAATACCCATTCTGGTGGGGAAAAAAATCTGTTGAGTTCCAATATTCAGCTCAGAAAATCAGCTCTGTTGAGAGCACTTTCCTAATATCTCTCAGCCAAGAGAAGACTCTCCCCTTTCTGGGCACCACATTCAGAGAATCTGATTTTATACTTATTTTAATTGTTTATATAACCATATCCCTGAAGAGCTCAGAGAAACCTTTTAATACACACACAATGAGGCTGAAATAACTCAAGAAATAAGCTTGAGTTTCATTCCACAGATGCTGAGTTCCAGTCCATCAATAAACAAAATGGGCAAAATCCCAGACCCCAGGAGATTTACAGTTTAAAGGTATCAGTTTACTGGTAAAGGGCAACTATCAAAGGCTGTGGCCTAGATTATAGACTCCACCAAGAAAAGAAACCGACTAAAATGTATATGCCTTTTTAAACCTATAAACTCTCAGTAACATCTTAACCAAATGTAGCAGCCATGAAGCTTCTCCTCAGAAAGATGCTTAAGATGCCCTAAGAGCCTGTGCCAGGTGGGAGACAGCGGGACTAGTCAGCTTGCTTGCCTTAATATGTACCTAGGAGATAAGTAGAGTCCAGCTTTGGATATGTCTGTGATGGCACTTCCAGAGATTATTAGATTACAATAGCTCTAATTTAATCCATGGCTAATTCTTTAATGGATCTATAACACAACTGCATATTGAGACACTGGAGAATAAACAAGTTACTGGGGATGTGCCCATATCTTGATTGGCCCTGCTCACATTTCCCTTTCTTTATACGTCTATCACGAGGTAAATAAGCTTCTGTGCCCCAGATCCAGTACTCATGACGTTCTGTCTAAGCACATGGGCTCTGACACCATACCTAAAATGAGTATGACCTCTCTTAAGTATTTTGGTTCCAGTAATGAAAAAGTAACTAAAGTAACAGTTCAGGGTAGTTGTCAGTCTAAGCAACCTGATAGACAGAGCTTAGGTTAGACTTTGTTTCAAAATAATACACAGAGCTTAGGTTAGACTTTGTTTCAAAATAATACACAGAGCTTAGGTTAGACTTTGTTTCAAAATAATACACAGAGCTTAGTGGTTAAAAGCACTGGTTACTTTTGCAGAGACCTGGGCTTCATTCTCTGTACCTACATGGCAGCTCACACATGTCTATAATTCCAGATCCAGGGGAACTGGTGCCTTTTTCTGGCCTTAGATGGTATTCAGCATGCATGTGGTACACATTTATACATTCAGGCAAAGGACCCATATATGTAACATAAAAGTTTTTAATATAAAAAAAATTACAGCCAAGCAATGGTGGCGCACACCTTTAGTCCCAGCACTTGGGAGGCAGAGGCAGCTGGATTTCTGAGTTCAAGGCCAGCTTGGTCTACAGAGTGAGTTCCAGAATAACCAGAGCTATACAGAGAAACTCTGTCTCAAACAAAACAAAACAAAACAAAACAAAAACAAAAACAAAAAAAACAACAAAAAACCCAAAAAACAAAATGCCTTGAGAACCAACTCTCTCCATATATATCTTTATTCTTTTACAAAATAACTTTCAACTCTTCTGGGACCTTCCTTCAGATATTTACTTCATATATATTCATAGATATTACATTCACATATATTATAATGCACACATAGTGTATATGTAACTTTATCTGGACCGCTGTAACTGAATTATTACCACTATTAACTGAACTTTAGTTCCACTACTCTTCCCCCTACCCTAAGCCCATCAGACTAACTGTAACTTCTAGTTAAATTAGTAGCGAATATTTATAATACAAGAACTATTTATGTAATAGTACTTGGTAGGATAATTAATGCCCTATAATTACACATATATTCTGGCACATTTTGTTACTCCTGGAGCTAAAACCTGCCTTGTTTTATCATTCATCTGGTTTTCTTTATTCCCATCTTCATTCTTCCCCATGCACCCTAAAGAAGCTTCAAAAAGTCAAATAATGGCTCAAAACATCCCTGTGGCTTTTCTATTTAGCCTCCTCTTCCTCCTGCCTGTTTAGCATCTTCCTTCTCCTTCATCTTCCTGGCTACATCTTTCCTAAATTCCTTCATCCTCCTAGCCAACCTGATGCTGTTTACTAAGACTTTTTTTGTTTTGTTTAGTTGTTCCAGAAAACATTTTTCTGTGTAGCCCTGGCTATCTTGGAACTCACCCTGTAGACCAGGATGGTCTTGAACTCACAGAGATCCGCCTGCCTCTGCCTCTGCCTCCTGTATGCTGGGACTAAAGATGAGTGCCACCACCACCCCAGACATGATCAAGAGATGGTTTTAATACAGAACTCTGGTTTTCAGAACCATCCTCATTCCTTCAATGAGTCCTAGCTTCCTGGGTTGCAAAGTGGTTTGGTGACCAATCTCTCATTGGCAACAGGTTTTGTATTCCTCTTCCTCTAAGGAAGCTTAGGTGTTTTGTTTCTGATTTTACTATTATACAATGGTATAACGGGGGTGCTTTTTTCTATTCATAGCACTAGGTGCTCAAGTAGAATATTATTAATATCATGTTATATGCCCTTCAGTGGTAGTGAAATTCCTTGTGTTAGTCACTGAATTATTTTCTCTTCTCCATTTTCTTCCATTCTCTGGTTTCAAAACTTCTATTAGTTCAAGCATGGGGCCTTGTGAGTTGATCCACATCAACATTCTTCTCTTTTGTTGATTAAAGCCTCTTCCATCTCTTTACAGGATGATGGCTTTAATTTCCTTTCCTAATCTTTCTGTGAACTAATCTTCTTTTTCTTCATTGTTCCACTAGTCCCAGCATCCTATCCACCTTCTCTTGCTGATATAAGAATCTAAGCTTATAGTTCCTTTGCAATATCCCTTCCAAATCTCCACGTGCCTTATTTTTGGGCTAATGGTAATACCTGGCTGTTAAGATTTAAGAATGAAGTATAAAAGATGCATAGTGACTAGCTTTCTCTGATGCTTCCTGGTGGGAGCACAAAATGGCAAGCCACCTTGGAAAGCATTTGGGCATCTATTAAAAAGTTAAAAATGGGGGTGGTGAGCAAGGGGAGGGGGGAGGGAACAGAGGTTTGTTTTTGGTTTTTGGTTTTTTTTTTTGGAGGGGAAACTGGGAAATATGACATGTAAATAAAGAAAATATCTAATAAAAGAAAAAAATCTAAATTAAAAAAAAAAAGTTAAAAATGGCCTGAAGAGATGGCTCAGTGGTTAGGAGCAGTGGCTGTTCTTCCAGAAGACTTGGATTTAGTTCCCAGCACCCAGGCGGCAGATCATAATCATCATAATTCTGACCAGTTCCAAGGATCCCTACACTGAGTCCTGGCTCTAACACCTTCTTCTGTTCTGGCTCCTAGAGACTAGGTACAAGCATGATTATTGTGTAACAGTTTTCTTTCATATTGAAACATTCCATCCTACAGGGGACCTCCTTAAGTAGGAAAGTAAATAACTCAAAAGAACTTTAGGAAGTCCCTGAAACTAATCAGATTCACTAGGCCTTCCTAGCCAGAGTAAAGCAATAAAAGCTGAGAGTTCCTCTCAAACAACATGAAGCAGAGCTGCAAGGAAAATTCTGAGAGGAGACCAACTACATGGTAGAAGCCAACCAAGCTGCCTGGAAGAGTCACTAGGAAGGGACACTCTCCAACCCTTTGAGCTTTCTGTAGGCTGTGCCTTGTGCTCCAGGTTCCCAGATTTGTGAGCTGTCACCCAGGCTGGTGTGGGTTTTGGTGATGCATCGTCTTTGAGTCATTTCTGCTCCCGTAAGTAATTCCTCACCCATATTCCTGAAAGGAACCCCAATGAAACTCATTCAAGTTGGACTTCCTTAGTTTGGGCCTTTGGTCTGTGGTGAATGACAGGATCTGGGTTGAGTAGACATCTGTGTTGTGTCTCCTCAGGAAAAATTTTGTCACACAACAATGGTAATTTTGGGAGAACACTCATACACATAAGATAAAAATAAATATTTTTTTTCTAAAAAGTAACTATACCTACCATACAACCCTGAATATCCTGAGATATACTGACCAAAGAAATGAAAGCCCAGCTTCATACAGACACTTATGAATGACCACAGAAGCATATGTATAATAGCTTAAAATAAAATAAAATCAGAATCAATATAAAGTATACACTTTACAAGTCCATCTGTTAAAATCCTACAATCTGTAAGGAAATGTACAGCACAAGAAGTATACAGTGCTTGTCTGGGCACCAGGTTAGGGGAAAAGAACAGGATCTCCAAGTAGCAGGTATATAAGAAAACATCCAGAGGTGGTAGATTGGCTCCTCAACTTGACTTTTGTAACGATGTCATACCATCAACACTGAGACTTAAGGGGTGTAGCTTATTAATGAATAATAATGCTTAATACAGCTATAAAAGTAGTCAAAGGAATTATAAAGTATTAAAAATAATCTGAAAAGAATGAGGGACTGGCCTGGGTATAAGGGTACTCCTAGGTCTTCAGTATATGCCTATTTCAATATAGCACTTACTCTTCTCCTAGACTGCTCCTTCATTTTCTTGTTTGCTTTGCTTTTGGTTTTATTGAAGCAGAGCCCCATATTATCCATAGTAGTCCTCTGCCCCAGAATGTTAACACATGCTGATATTTCAGAGTTTAGTATTTTTCTGACTGTTTCTCTAGATCCTAGAGTAAGGTGTCAAGCAAACTTTCTATAACTGACCAGACCGTGGCTAGCATAAAGCTTTCTGAAATTAGTCTACTGATGTAATACAAGACTGCAGCCGTAGACAATACATAAACGAAAGAAAATAGCTGAGTTCCAATAATTTCATCTAGAAAATCACACGGTAAGACAGAATTGACCAGAAGCAGATCTCTGGATACTGTAGAGAATTACCAGTCTTTGGAGAGCTAATCAATTTCCCTTTAGAAGGATACTCTAAAATAACAAAAGGGATTTATATCTTTAAAAAAAAAAAAGAAGAAGACAACTAGTCAAGTAAAAATTAGGAAAAGAAAGTCATTAAGCCATTTGAGAAGTCCTATCTAATGGTATCAGGTAGTGGTACAGAGCTATGGCAGAAGCATTCCTGCCAAACAGTAGATACCACTTCATCCAGCTCACATCACATGACAAGCAAATCAGGGTCAGGTAAGTGTGTGCTCTCCCAGGGTTGTAGACAGATGCGTATAAACAGCTTTCAACTGTTACCTCTCCCAACTATGACTTTTGTCAGGGCTTGATTTGGGAGCCTCCACTCAACCTTGATTGCTTTTGAGACAGGGCTTACTATATATAGTAAGGCAGTTCATAAATGCTCCATTCTCTTACTTTAACATCCCAAGTACTGGGATTACACCCAGGGAGCTACCAATATACAACTCACTACAGATATTTTTTAAATTACAATTAATTTTTATTGTTTCAATCATTTTTCCTTTGTGTTATGTCTGCGTAGCATATGAGTTTGATATCCTTGGAAGACAGAACAGGGTACCAGATCCCTAGAGCTGGTGCTATGGATGGTACTAAGCTACCACATGGGTGCTAGAAACTGAGCCTAAATCCTCTGGAAAAGAAGCCAGCCAGTGCCTTTAACCACAAAGCTGCCTTTCTAACTCCATACTACAGAATTTTTTTTTTTAAGTCAAATAAATTTTCCATGGACAAGATGGTATAATAAAATATATAAATAAAACTACTACTATTCCATTCTTAATTAAATGTAATAATTGTGGATTAGCTCAAAATCCTATATAAAGCTGTTTCAATTCATGACAAACTTCTTTACTAAAATAAGATCATATGTTCAGAAGAGAATATTTCAAATTCTATCAGTTAAACATACTAGTCAGTTTCACTAAATTCTCAGGCAACAAAACTCTGAAAGTCAGCTCCTCTGTGCTTAAAGGAAGGGGCTTGTTTCACTTGCCCAGCGCCAGAAGACAGGAGCCCTGGACAATGCCAAGATAGCAATAGACCTCTACCTTTAACATCTTTGGTCAAAATGACATAATTTGTTATAGCAGAAAGGACTGGAAAGGGTCTATTAAAAGGTAACAAAGATGGGACAGGAAGAAAGGTAACAAACAAACCAACTGAAAATTTCCAGCTTCATTTTTCAGAGCAAAAGCATGCTGGGAAGCTGATCATCAGCTCTGTCGCCTGTGGACAGAGCTGCTGTGAAGAAGGCAGTCTAACACTGGGACTCAACCAGTGTCTACATCCTGAAGCAGAAGTCAGTCACCTTTGGAAATGCCTTTAGATACAGAAGTTTTGCAATGCAGCCCCTCCACTAACTGAGCACCATGAGGGCACTAGTTACAGAGGAAACTGCTTCCTGCCTGCTTATTTCACTCTTAAAGGGTCAGGAAAAGAAAGGAAGATGTATGGCTTCGCCTGTCATTTAGTGCTCAATATGTTTTTAAAAAATGGAAATATGAACATACTCCATGGGTTTTTCCTAAGCCTGGCACTCCTGAAATACCAGTGTAGTGGCATTAGTAAGCAAAGAACACCAGGCTCCTTTGCTTCAACAGCATGGAATGATGATGGTGATGTTTACAGACTATTTAAAATATCTGTAATTCACATTTGAAATAAGTTACTTCCTAGTAATGTATTGTTTTAGCAACAGCAAAATGGCTTTGCTTTAAAGGCATATTGCTAACTGGGGTTGCAAAAGTAGACTTCTAAAATAATCCATAAAACCAGTGATGAGCACAAATGACTACTGAAAAATTATAGTCTGTTAGTGTGAGCATCTTCATCTATATATTGCATCTAATTTCCATGAGTAGAAAGATAGATGACATTAATTGCCTTTTCAGCTTTTATTATTCCCTATCCCTTCTGATTCGATTCCTTCTGAACAAAAAACAATCCTATTTGCCTATCCAGCCTCCAAACACTTGAGAGGTGGACTTCTAGCTTTAGGGTATTTATTAATCAATCTCAGACTCTTTCTACCAAGAGTTAATAGTTGGCACGAGGCAGAGGTGTGCCAAGAAGATATAAAGTCTAATGACAGGCTTCTAATTAAAGTTTTCCTTGCTCTTAGGAAAAGACATTTAAGAAATGGGCCTTTTCTGGCCGGGATGTTGGTATGTAAAAATGCAAAGATGCAGCTTGAACACAGCCATCCAGTGACAAGAAGCAGTATCTGTCAACGGGCTGTGAGTAGCTGAGAAGGACGCTGAGAACATTCCTTGGTCCTGGAGGTGTTGTGGAGCTGATGAGCTAACACACACTTTCTCATGACAGGGAGCCATGAGCCCACTCGCATCAGTCACTTTCAGAGGGACTTCCTTTTACCTGACAGTGACAGATAAGAAAACCAGGTCAGAGAACTCTGTGGGCTTTAGTCCAATCTGAGAATGGCAGACAGGACTCATTTCTTTAAACTGTTCAGCATCACTGAGTGAAAACTGCATGCACTAAGTGTTTTTTTGTGGGGTTTCTGTGTGTTTGTTTGTTTGTTTTTGTTTTGTTTTTTGGGTAAAAAGGATATAGTTTGCAGAAGCTCACAATATAGAGGAAGGAGACTGACAAGCAAGTGGTTAAAGATGTATGATATGAGTTAGGCAAAAGTCATAGACCAAGAGACTGTTAGTTTACAAAAAAGAAAGCAATTCACCACATCAACAGATCCTAAAGTAGAAAAATCCTGGAAACAACAAAGCATTTTTTAATGATTTAAACTTTCAAAAAGAAACTACCTGTGAATCTATAATTATTTCAACAATTTTAAACATCAAAAGAAACAGATGTAATCTCATAAACAATGTTAAAAAGAATACATCAGACAGAGAAGTGTAGATCCAGTTCCCCAAATTAATCTCTCCTGTTAGAGTCTCTGCAGAGGGAACTGGTGACATGCAGAAGAACAACAATGCTGCCGTGGTGATATTAACACTCTGTTCACTGACACGGGCACTAGTCACCCAGGTGTTTCAATGTATAAAAATGAACTGGAACCATCTGCCCACACATATAAATACATACATACACTTAAACGTGTGATTTTCTGTATCAGTATTATCAATGGTTGTTAAGGGAGCACTCCTTTAATCCAAGCATTCAGAAGGCAAAGGCAGCTAAATCTCCATGAGTTGGAGCCTAACCTGGTCTGCATATCAAGTTCCAGGCCAGCCACGGCTATATATTGAGACCTGCCTCGAAAAATAAAACAAACAACCTAGCATATACTCCTTAAAAGTAAACATACAAACAAACAACGAAAGCTAAAGAGCATACAAGATTAAGAGCAGCAAGTTTCTGTGCTCAACCTCTTGAATCTCACTTCTTGGAGGAAAGCACTAAGAATACCTGTGTCAAATAATTCTAAATAACCTTGGATTGGTTTCTGTACTTTTCAAGTATAAATGACTATATGCCTAAAAACGAATGATTTGTTTAATATTTTATATTTCTTAAAAAGGGAGCTATACTGTTCATGTTTTAAAGGTTTTTTTTTTTTTCACTTTTAGCCTATCTTTCCATTTAGTTAAAGCACACTTCCATAAAATGCTGCATAGCTAACACACACATACACACACCACATTCTACAGCAGTCTGTTTTATCTCCCTTGGCTATCCTAAGCCACACCATCCTATAAGCACTGATACAAAGGCAGAGACCCTAGGTTTGCACTAAGGAAGGAAGGTAGAAAAATACCCTAGGTTGAAGAAATAATACAGTATAACCAAGAAATTAGATAATTCCAGATGACCAAGTCTGAATGGTTGCAGACACTGGCAGGCAGGCATGGGGTGGAGAATGAAGGATTTCAGAGGGAAGTCATGTAGCAAAACTGGAGGAAGATCTTAGAACAGTTAACCTCAGACTCATTTATTATTTTATACAACTTTGCTTCATAAAAGTTTGCTTTTATGAAACTAATGTGAACCTACTCTGAACATCCTTAAAACATTAACACAAGAAATGATACTAAGAATCTCTCCAGGTGGCTGGCGAGATAGCTTAGCGAGTAAGAGCACTGACTGCTCTTCCGAAGGTCCTGAGTTCAAATCCCAGCAACCACATGGTGGCTCACAATCATCCATGATAAGATCTGACGCCCTCTTCTGGTGTGTCTGAAGATAGCTACAGTGTATTACCCCAGAGCCAGAGAGAGCAGGGCCAGCAGAGGTCCTGAGTTCAATAAAATAAATAAATAAATAAATAAATAAATAAATAAATAGAATCTCTCCAGGGGCTGTAAAGATGGCTTGGTAGTTAAGAGCATTGGCTGCACTTCTAGAGTACCAGGGTTCAACTCCCAGCACTCACAAGGTAAATCAAAACTCCCCATAACACCAGCCCCAGGGGAACTAGCCCTTTTCTGACCTTTGAAGGCACCAAATATGTATATGTTGCAAAGATATGCATGCAGGCAAAACATTCAAAACACATAAAATTAAATAAATCTTGAAACAATTTTTTTAAAATCTCTACACAAAAGGAAGGGACTGGGGCTATCTGAATGGGAATCTTTTAACGGCCAACATCCATGATATGGATAAGCTTAGATACCTCATTACCCTCCTGAAGGCTTAATAAATTAACATATTCAAACATACCTTCTTCTTGCACAGCATGCTAGAGTTCATGAGTACAGATGTTAGTAAGGCAACAGCTCTTGCCCTACCAGACCTTACTGATGACCACGATGATTCAATGGCTATAAGAAAGTACTATAGTATGAATCAAACCAGGAGGCATGTGTGCTATGCCTAGAAGAAGGTGAAGGGAAGCCAAGGAAAGCTCTCTGGAGGACTATCAAAAGGGTCCTCAAAAAGTAAATAGGAATGTGCCAGGCAAAGAAGGAAAAAACCCAGTTGCAGAAAACATGGGGTTTAGGAGAAAAGACAGACACTGGGGGCTTACAGGGAGTGAGTGGAAGAGAGGGATACAAGATGAACAGAGAGAAAGAACTGTTCAAGTGTCTGTACTAATGAACTTCCATGCCTTACAGAGACCAGTCTTATGGGAGCAATACTAAGATTTTCATTCTCTGCCCTTGCTGGGGTACCATGCCTTTCTCCATAATAGTCTCTCAATAATGCATGTGGAATAAACAGATGCATCCGATTCTTGGAAAGTTTCAGAAAGTAGATTAGCCTGGTGTGGTGGTGCATGCCTGTAATTGTAGAGCTTGGAAAGCTGAGGCATGGAGAATCAGAAGTTTAAAGTCACACTTGGCTACAAGAGAGTTTGAGGCCCCGTATGTATGTGTAAGTTGTAGGGGAGGGAGGTGTTGCATAAGAAAAAAGGACAGCTCCTAGTGAAAACATAATAAATGGAGAGAATCAAACACACAAATTAAGTTCCTAATATAGTTGAAAGGTGAGGTCAGAGTTACACTGGCTCCTGTAAAGCATCTATGATATACACTACCATTCAACCACAATTTAGAATAATGTTGTCTTAAGAGCCAGAATCCCTAAGCATTTTGAAATACAGAGAGTCTATGAAAGATCTAGACAGATCCAGTTCTACCAGAATAGCCACTAGCTTAGTTTTCACTAACTTGAAGCAACTGCTCTAAGCTAAAGAGGAGCCCAGCAAAGAGGCAAAGAACATACTGTAGAGTATAGCTTCCTGTGTCAACATATAACACACCTCATGTGAGGGATAAGAACTTCAAGTTGAACTTTCAGTTCCAATGCCAGCACTGAAGCTAAATGTCTAGACCAAGCTCTTGAAAGGACATAGAGTGTTCCTCCCCATGCCGCTCCACAACACTGTTGTTATAGAGGGCAGCAGCATCCAGTTACTGACTGCCTTCATTTCCTCTGCTGTACTCTGGTGCAATGATAGCATTGTTACTCCACCAAGCTTCTCTCTTAAAGATATCATCAAATATTTAACCAGACAAGTACAAAATACTGGCAACTATACGACAAGAATCAAAGTGAAAAGTATGGGCTAGCTAACGCAGCACTGGGAACTAAATCATGTCACTCACATAAAACCTTGCTCCTAAAACCTTCACATCCTTTGCTAGTATTTAAGTCTTTCCTCCATCTCTGCTCAAATAAACAAGTAAGATTTCCCCAGGAGAAATCTGAAATATTGTATTTTCTGCATTAAATTCAAAGGAACAGGAGCTGATGTCCCAAGTACACAAGTGACAGTAACCTCAGAAAATAAATGGTCAAGCAGTTTCACATGAATATTACACAGGCAACATGAACTAGACTGACATTCAGGGAACGAATGCATAAGCTTTGGGTAAATAAGAAGATAGGTCTCTAGCCATAATAATAGAATCTCTAAGAAAATAACACTTACAAATTGTGCTAAAAATACTAGCTAATCATTCTAGCCAAATTGTGAAAGAGAGAACATTCTAAGGGTACTAGTTCAAACCAGAGATAGTCAAGTGTCAGGCAACCAATATTAGAGCACAATAACCAATTTACCTAACCACAAATCAATGAGAACTAAACGATAACTATTCTGTTTAATGTCCTATTTCCAAAAACATTTAACAGATAAAATCCTACAAAGTAATTCACTACCTAGTACTGAACAAAGAGTACATTGACATCAGTCAAGGCTACGTTGCAAAGGCAATGTCCCAGTGTGTACTACAAAGATCCACTCATGCTTCGGTTAAATGTGAATGCTCTAGCTCCTTAGAAGTCAAAGCTTCACATAAGGATGAAGGAGTCACACTGATAAAGTGAGTGGTGCAACTAAAGGCAGCAATTCCTATCTAAACAAAATTCACGTTCCCCAAATTGGATGCACTCAACAGACACATGTTCATTAACTGCTAAAGGCACTGCTGTACAAACCTCCCATTCGAAAGGAAGTAGATGCACTAAATGGTTTAGATATAAAACCTTAACCACTACCCCGCTAGAAGTAAACTCCTAGGCTATTCCTATCTACTCCCCATTGTCAAGTCACCTACAATCATCCATGGCATGAAAACTAACATGTACCTAAAGGCCTCATGAAAAGGCCTGGTCCTCAGGTGACAGCCCTATTGGAAGGAGATACAAGTCTTTGGAAGGCAGGGACTTATTGGACATCACTAAGACCCAGTCTCATTCTCTCTCTGCTTCTTGCCTTGTGATAAGAGCAGTTTATAATGCCTTGTGCTCCTGCTAGGATGTTCCACCTTTACTAAAGTGTCAAAGCATAGGGCCATCTGCTCTTAGACTCTGAGCCTATAAAATTCTTTATTAATTACCTCAAGTATTTCAGTATAGTAGCATGAAGCCAATTAATACAGTAACTTGGCTCAAATTATGTTATTATAAGCATAGGATTGATTTTTTTTTTTTTTTTTTTGAGACAGGGTCTCACTATAGTAGCTTGGCTGGCCTGGAACTCACTATGTTGACCATGCGGACCTTGAACTCAGAGATCCACGTGCCAAGTGCTGGGATTAAAAGGGTGCATCACCACAACTGACTTGTTCAATGCAAAGGAAACAGTTATGGCAGACAAAGATCTTTCCAAAGACTTCAGAATCTATTTTACTAAAATCATCAATTGAAAATGTTTCCCTACATGGCAACTATTTGTCAAACCAGGAAAAGTACCTACTCTACTGTGTTAAAGCAGTCTGTATAAAGTGACAGAGTAACTTTAACAGAGTTAGAGAAACAACAGAGAATCAGACACAATAAAGGATTTTACCTTTCCAAAAAGAGTAAAGGAAAAAAGAAGAGTGAAAGGAAAGAAAAACTAAGAGTAAAGGGCAGATCTCTGGGATTCTCTGAATGGCAAACAGCACATTCCATGAAACATGCGAACTCAGGTAAGCACGGATGCATGCCAACAATCTGCATGCTACATACAGCACTATGTGGCCAGAGCGCCTTCTGTAGAAAAGCACTCTGAAGGTTATTTGGAAATACATAGAAAAAGAAGTTTGGTTTTTTAAATTACTATGTCCTGTTTATTAATACTTCTAGTTAGCGCTGGATGAATTTCAAGCCTATCATTCTCACACATGATATACTATCACACCTTAGTCATATCCAATCTGCCCCGACTTGCTCACATCCTTCCTCTCCTCCTACTGTTGGTCACTCTCCTGCCTTGACCAGTCCTTTTTTTGTATGTGAGCAGACTCTTCATAGGAAAGAAAACATGAGCTGCTTTATCTCTCTTCCCACCTGTTTTCAGCCCAGATTAGCCTAGAACTCACTATGTAGTCTAGGTCTGCCTGGAACTTGAGGCAATCTTCAATCTCCTGGTCTACATTATAGACATGAAGCACATGACTAGCTTGTTACTTATTTTTAATTTAATAAAAGTTTTCTTATGGCCTTTGACCAAATATAGTTGTGGATCATTTTCAATTACTTTAAATTTTCATCTATATCTCTTATCATATAACTTTGCAAGGCCTGGTCACATGGCTTGACTTGACTCATAGGATGGTAACAGTCTAATGCCAAAAGAGTCTCAGTATGAATTTAGTAGTTTGGCCTTGTGCTCTGGTGATAAGCCATGAAGGAAGCTTGAATCTCTTCGTGCTAAGCTTCAGGATAAACATATTAAGGTAATCATAAGCATGAGTACAACATGGAGGCAGGCCCAGCCAACCCAAAAATAAACGCACACCTATCTGGCCAAAGCCATCCTGGATCAAGAAAACTCTAAGTGACCTGTAGATCTAGTATGAAAATTAGTATATTACTATAAGCCATTCAGTAAAACTGGTTTGTAATATAGAACTGCTATGATTAGAGCTGGGCAACACATCCAAGTCCATATCTAAGGCAATCAGAGTAACAATCGAAAAGTATAATCGTAAAAATACTCAAAATAGAAAAGAAAAGGGAAAAACAACTATCATTACTGGGGAAATAGTCTTAAATTGTGAATAGTCAAATATTTGAGGGTGTGGAAAATCATGTTTAAAGGAACACTTGAAGACAGGAGTGTTGACATACATCTTAGACTGCAGCCCTCTGGACACAAAGGGAGGTGACTCTGACCTCAAGGCCTATCTGGTCTACAATCAATTGCCCACAGGGCAATGTAGTAAGACCCTGTTTCCAAAACAATCAAACAAAGAAAGACTCAAAAAAAAAAAAAAAAAACCAAGAAAATGTTCATAATACATTGAATCATAAGATCAAGATGCACTGCTCATTAAAATTGGAAAAAAAACTGTAAAGAGAAAAGACCACTCAGACAAAATCTGTTCAAAAAATACAAAATATTTTTCTGTGTTACACACTACTCTCTCCAAATAATATAAAAGAGCCAATGAGATACCTCAGAGGGCACCTGCAGCCAAATCTGAAGTGGTAACTTAAGGGTTCTTTGGAGAGTCAGTTGTGTTGGAAGGTGTTTTGCTGGGACAAACACATGAAGGAGCATTTTCCTGAAGCAGACAGAGGTGAAAGACTATGGCAGACTCGTGAAGGAACGTTTCACTGAAGCAGACACAGGAAGAAGAATGTTCTGTTAAAGCAAGCATGTGAAAGGACACATAATGAAAGATTCTTTGCTAACAACACACACATATTGGTTCATCTTACGCTGCATAGTTGAACTCCATTTGTTGGGACTTCATAGAGAGAAATGCACCAAAAAACTCTGGTGATGTGCTGCAGTTTCTTGCCACTTCCACGGACTCTGCTGACTTGCCGAGTGATGTCAGCTGAGAGAGACGCACGTGCTGAAGCAAGACCCATGGAGGACATGTGATGTTTGGAGAGAGTATAAAAAGGACAGTGATGGAGCCTGAGCTCGGCTTACTTATAGAGCTAGCTGTGCTGTGCAACACTTGTCCATCTCCTGTCTCTGCTGATCTTCGCTTCACTGAGAGAGGCACAGCTGAGAACTTCTGGCATTCCTTCTGGTCTCTCCTGCTGACTCGAGCAGAGGCTGAGGCCTGGCTGTCTCTGCTAGGTAGTGTCACCACTGCTGATTCATGTTTGCTATCCCAATTCTACTGAACTGGATTGATAGAGCATCTGTGAAGTGTCTATGAGTGGATGAGGCTGCTGCCACTAACCTGTGAACTGAACTGCCAATGTCCAGACGACAGGAGTTGCTCCAAAGAACATTTCTGAACAGGTCCACTTCCCACCCCACCCCACCCCACCCCCAATTCATTTCTTTCCCACTACCTCTGGTAGGTGGTGGATTACAAAAGAGGTTAAAGTATTAAAAATAGGTTTTGAAAAACTTAAAGTTACACAAGTCTGACAACCTAAGTTTGATGCCTGGAACTCACAAACTAGTAAAAACCACCACTGGAAGGGGTCTCAGCCTCTGCAGACACATGGCAGCATGGATTACCTCTCTCTAAAAATGTAGATATTACAGGAAGTATTATACTAAAGATAAAGAAGGAAATGAAACAAATTCCCTGTCTTCATTTGTTTTAATTTAGTTTCATATAATACATCCCAATGGCAGCTTCCCTCTTCCCTGGTCCTCCACTTCTCCCCTTTCCCCCAGACCCACACCACTCCATCTCCCCCCAAGAATAGAGGAGGCCACCGGGCAGCGGTGGCACATGCCTTTAGTCCCAGCACCTGGGAGGCAGAGGTAGGTGGATTTCTGAGTTCGAGGCCAGCCTGGTCTACAGAGTGAGTTCCAGGACAGCCAGTGCTACACAGAGAAACCCTGTCTCGAAAAAAAACCAAAAAAAAAAAAAAAAAAAAAAAAAAGAGGAGGCCTCCCCAACGACATCAATAAAACATGGCACAACAAACTACAATAAGACCAGGCACATTCCCTCATATCAAGGCTGGGTGAGGCAACCCAGTAGGAGAAAAAGGGTTCCAAGAGCAGGTAAGAGTCAGAAACTCCCCCAGTCCCACCGTCAGCACCCTCTGTTCTTGAAACCATTTAGTAAGACATTTTAAAAATAGTAATTATAAGTAGATATGTAATCACAAACTGTGGTATGCTACAGTGGGTAAAACTGTATTTAGCTTCAGTATACAGTGCCTAAATTTATCTGGCCATGGCCTCCAGAAATAAACTACACTTCCCAGTCTTCCCTGCACCAGTGAGGCCATGTGACTATGTTCAAATCAAGGAGATTTAACTGGAAGTGGTACATAAAGCTTCCAGTAAACATCCTTAAAAATAAAGGGCTCCCTCTCTGTTGATTTCTCCCTTCTCACCAGATGGAGCTACTATTTTGGACTCTGATGTGAAGCTTCACGCTAAGAATGGCAGAGCAACGGAACAGGAGATGCCTGGGTCACTGATATGGTAGAAACACTCTTTCCAGCCTAGTCTACTGCAGAGCTCTTGGATGACAGAGAAGTACAAGTGTGCCTGTTTAAGCTACCTTTATGTGGGGTTTCAGCTATTCACAGACAAACCTGAGTGTAAATAACTACAAAGAAAATAAAAAGCTTCAAAAAGGTTATGAAGGAGAAAGGGGCTTTAGGGTCCGCTGCTCAGTGGGATGGATGTAACAACTCTTAGCAGTGAGTGAAACTAGAGAGACAGGCTGGCAAACGGAGGCAGGAAATACCAACTTGAATGAATAAGAACTAGGGCCTAAATCCTCCTAGGGACACTTTAGAATGTGAAGATGGCCTGTTGGGCTAGGAATGCAGTTACAATAGTCACTTGCTTATCATTTACAAAGCCCAAGGCTCTATCCCCAGAACTGCCAAAAGAGAAAAAAGAAAGAAAACAAAAAAGAAAAGAAAAGAAAAAAGAAAAAGAGAGGAGGAAGGGTGTTGTTTCTATGAGAAATTAGAATTAAAACAGAACACTGAAGAAACTAAGCATTGTGGCTCCAGAATCTGAATCTCTGCACTCTGCCATGGACCATACATTTCTGTCAGATATAAATGGAGGGGAGTGCAGGACAAGAATGAATCCTGTTGTGGAAATGAATAGCTGCCCCACTATGGTTCAAGACAGTTGAAATCTCTGATTAGAGAGATCATCTATCATGATGAAAATATCACAAGGTTTTCAAATGCTAACTGTCCCATGTACAGATCAGAGATTGGTGTCAATTGTTTTAAAATAACATTTCTTGTTTATTTGCTACTTTAAAAATGAGGCATGTGTACTATGGAGATTTCAGAAAATACACACAGGAGAATAAGGGACGAAATACCTATATGTAAAATACTACCTCCCAACATTTTCTACTGATTCTGTTCTCACACACATTTGCATGCCCACATAGGCATATACACAGAGCAAACACAAGGAGAGGGCTGTAATGCAGATAAAGTCATAAATGCCTCTTACTAGAGGCTTTTCTATGTCACTAAACCATGATTTAATTGACTATGTAGCATACAATTTATTTAGTTAGCCAACCGAGTCTAGGAATGTTTTGAGTTAAAACTATCAGACACAAATTGAATCCCTGCAGGTGAAGCTACCCTCTAAATCCACCCTAGAATTTCTGTTCATGAATCTCAAGTTACAGTCTGAAAGCAATAAAAACATGCATTCAAGGAAATTTGCTGAGTTTTACCATAGAAGATGCTCACCAAAGACCATCTTTTCCCAAAGCGCTATCAAAGACTGAAGTTGTATTAACGAATAAGAATGAATATGTCTACTATAAGAATTGGTGACTATCTGCAATGTTGTATTTCTTTCATAAAGCAAAATAAGAAAATATTTATATTTTATTTGTATAATCACCTTTACAAATAGATATATACAAATATATACAGAAAAAAATGGAAGCAAATATGACAAAGGATTAAGTCTATAACATTATTCTTCAGAGGTTTCTTTTTATTATTACTTTAAAAAGTTGTATATTTATTTTGCTTTCTGACTCTGTGTTTGTGCCTTCAACACTTTCACAACAATTTTCTGCTCCTCAATAAGGAAAGACTGCTTGATCCTGTCACAGCCACACTTGGCACACATGGAGCCACCACAGGCCCTGCTGATGTGCCTCTTAGTCTTATAAAATATATAAGGACTTTGGGTCTTACAGCACGAGCCCCTCAAAGTCTGTCTGAGCACATACTGTAAGCAGACTTAGGAGCTTTCCCAACCTTCTTGGTATAAAGGTAAACAATCCAGTTGCCAAGGGTTCAAGACATCCTAGTTTGGTTAGAGGCTGTATTGTAGGAAAGTCTAAGACAGTCTGTCAAACACCAGACCATTCTGAGTGCCTCTAAGCACTGTCTGCAGAAGAGGAAAAGGAAAGGGCTCTTCAGAGGTTTTTGTACTTAAATTTTTTTCTCACAACAATGTAATATTAAGTTAAACTACTAGTCACGTAAATAAGATTATTTAGATTTTAGTTAACTAAAGTGAAAGGAAAAGTTTTGCCAAAATCTAGGTAGTCTTTTGACAAGGAAAAACAAACAGGTGGCATTAGAAATTCATTATAAAATAAACTTTTAGATTATAGTGTGATGAACAACAGCAAGGTTTCTGGTTGGAATGCCGTCAGTGAGAGCCAGCATTCACATCTGACAGCTGTTCTTTTTTTAAACACTGCCTGCCCTGTTCTATCAAGGCATCACTTTTATAGTTAAGTGAACACAAAAACAGCAAGACTGCATTTCAGCTTAAGGTCTTCCTGAAGCCACATAGAGAGCTACGTAGTAAGTTCAGTGTCAGAGTTTGTCAGTTGATGAATAGGCAGTTGCAATTCTCTAAGTGAGGTCAACTGAGGACTAACAAGTTAGAGTAAACCACTATGGTGGTTTGAATAAGATTGGCCCACAGGCTCATATATTTACATGCTCAGTCACCAGGTAATGGAACTCTTTGGAAGGATTAGGAAGATAAGGAGGCGTGGTGTTACTGGAGAGTGTGTGCCATGAGGTGGCAGCAGGCTTTGAAATTCAAATGCCCATGCTGGGCTTAGTCTCTCTTCCTCTTTCCCCTCCCTCCTTTCTTTTCTTCTTTGTGTGTGTACATGCGTGTGTGTATATGTATATCTATATGTGTGTGTGTGTGTGTGTGTCTGTCTCTCTCTCTCTCTCCCTCCCTCCCTCCACCCCTCTCTCTGTAAATCAGATGTAGTTCTTTGTCACTACTCTAGCACCACACTCCCTGACACGATGATAATGGACTAAGCCTCTGATACTGTAAGCAAGCCCCCAATTAAATGCCTTCCTTGGCCATGGTGTCTCTTCACAACAACAGAATGGTGACTAAGACACAAACCTATTACAAAGTTAGTTATCACAAACAGATTTTTTTTTAAATAAAGTAAAATTTTCTGTGATTGCCCATTCTCTGAAATGCAGCCCTGAGTTCTTTTAACTTCTAAAGGTATTCTCCACCCCCATCCTACTAATCATTTTCAAAGTCTCTGCCAGCTACATCAAATGCAGCAAAAGTGACTCACTTATTGGCATCTGGTCAGAGAAACCCTGCAACTGTAAGGAGGCTCAGAGCTTAGAGAGCTCTAAAGACAGACCCTGTCACCAACATGCTTCCAGCTAGAGAACCCAGTCACACACTAACAAGTCTCTTTACAAATTTCTCTCTGCCTCTGCATCCTGTCACCTCCCAGTTTTACTCTGGCTCCTCCTAATCTAAAATACCTCCTGTCTGTAGAGACAAGATTGGAAAGCATTAATGAGAGAAGAATCAAAAAACAGTGGTTCTCTCAGCTTAGAAGATTATCTCATCTGTGGTTCTCAAAATTTATTTCTCCCTTCAGTGAAATGAAAAACACAATCAGAAATCTGCAGGAAAAAAATGTTTGTTGCTATTGTTTAGACAGCAACATAAACCTCAAAGTTACGGAAAACCATTTTAACAACTCTTCAGTAAGGTTGCTGTAACACAGAACTGACAACTCATTCACAGGTATCTGCTCCTTGCTCCGCTTTACACCAGGAGGGGAGGAGTGAGGGGAGGAGACAGGGGTACTCCGCAGATTACCACAGACTCACTGTCACACTCCACCTGGTGGCAGGAACTGCCTTGGTTGGTAAACGGAAGCCACCTACAAAAAGTACCAGCAGCACTTTCCTTATACAAAATATAAGATGTTCCTCTCTTGCCATACATAGAGTAAGTCTAGGAATTTCCATCAAAGAGTTTTCAAATAGTAGATCAGCATCTGATGAAGACTAGCAAAAAAGTCTGACAACAGTGAGAACAGGAGACCTACATAGAGAGCTACCCACAAATTAACTGTCAGCTCAAAGCTTCACAAAGGCAACAAGACACTGCCACTGCAGGACTCCACATCACACACTCCCACTAACTTTCTCTGTCCCTTCCCCTAGGGGTAAACTACAGTTTAATTAACACAGCTAACAGCAGCCTGCCACATTGCTTTTAGGTATCTGCCAGTAGCATATACTCATGGAATACTCTAGAGACTGATTTCAACCAAAAATAAAAATAGATAAACAGCTCAAGCAAAATTAAACTGAGTCTGGCTGCCCACATTTATTTTCACACATGAAAAAAAAAAAAAACCAAAAAATAAAACAAAACAAAACAAAAAATCCCAGCAGCCCTCTTAGAAGCCTCAAGCATGCATATCTTTAGAACACAATGTTAAAAATATGTCCCCGCCTTCCCCTACCTGTTTCTCACTCAAAGCTGTGATTTTGGCTTGGAGTTCATGAAGCTGTTTCTTTAAGTCAGCATTCTGATTGGAAAGAAAAAATATCTGTGAGAAAGATATTCATTTGTTAACATAATAGTATCGGGAAGACTGTGAGTACTGCATTATAAGTGACAAAGAAACCTTTAGCTCAAATTTTCCATGCATTAAATTAGAAGCATAACATCAACCCCTAAGACAAAACAGGGGCAGCTTCCTCATAAATGTTCTGAATTACAGCAAGTTTTATACTTTCTCAGCTTACACTCTAGTAGAACCTTTCTTCTAAAATATTGTTATTCTTTATAGAAAATATCAGTTGACAAAAAATCTAAAGCTCCACTAATCAGACAAAAACAGGAAAATGGAGGTTAAAGTATGCACATCCCACTGCTTAGCGGCATTATCAGTAAAGATAAGAGGCTTTTCTCTACTTGTCCTCTCTCTTATTTAGAAAAGTACATTTGTTATTTTAGCCTACATTTGGGAAGCTGTCGGCACTGTAACTGCCTTAACAGCACGTCATTCAAACCAACATGCTGAAATTCTAGGAATCGAAACAAGTACTATTTTAAAGGAAATACACTGAGCATGTTTTCCCTTTCTGGGGAGGAGAGAGGGGAACAGGGGTATAAAGTCTCTCACCCTAGTGAGAGACTTACTTCCTTGTTTCTTACACAGCCCCTTAATTTCTATGCCTGGTCTGTCACAGCTAGGGCATGTACTCTCTCCTGTATTCAGCTTACCTCATTTGGGATTTTTCAGGTGTATCTGACATTAGGCTTCTTTGAGATCACTTAAACTGTTCTCCAATAAGTCACTGACCCTCAAACTTTCTAGGTTAAGAATTTGCTGTTCTAGCCGGGCAGTGGTGGCGCACGCCTTTAATCCCAGCACTTGGGAGGCAGAGGCAGGCGGATTTCTGACTTCAAGGCCAGCCTGGTCTACAGAGTGAGGTCCAGAACAGCCAGGGCTATACAGAGAAACCCTGTCTCAAAAACAAAAACAAAAACAAAAAAAGAATTTGCTGTTCTGAGTTGGCGAGATGGCTCAGTGGTTAAGAGAGCACTGACTGCTCTTCTGAAGGTTTGAGTTCAAATCCCAGCAACCACATGGTGGTTCACAACCATTTGTAATGACACCTGACGCCCTCTTCTGGCACATCTGATGACAGCTACAGTGTACTTATATATAATAATAAATAAATCTTTGGGCCTGAGCAAGCAGAGTTGACCTGAGCAAGCAGGAGCAGGGTTGACCAGAGTGAGCAGAGGTTCTAAAATTCAATTCCCAACAACCACATGAAGGCTCACAACCATCCCTACAGCTGCAGTGTACTCATATATAAAAATTAAATAAATCTTTAAAAAAAAAAAAAAAGAATTTGCTGTTCTACAATCATGAACTGACAGAACTGCTAGCCCTGAGAACACTTCAGTTCCTGACAATACAGATCACCGCATTAAATATGAAGGAACTAGCAATCTGCTGCCACTTGGTCACCCAAATTCAATTTAAATCATAAATACACTAAAAAGAAAATAAAAATTAAAACAGGGATGTTTCTAATGGAAGGTAGATTGTCAAATAGGAATAAATGTGAGCCATAATTACCAGTTCTCAGAGTCAATGAATTATATTAAAATACAACAATCAGACCACTGAGACTTAATTTCTCAAGATGAAGATTATTTCCCATTTTAATAAAAAAAAAATCATACTCTTCAGGAATTTATTTTACTTCACAGAGATGCATATATCCTAGTGTTTAATGGGTGCCAGGGAGATACTACTGAAAAATAAACATGAATCACTGGAGGGCAAGGTAACTTTGGGGAAGATTTTTCTATAAAAGAATAAAATGTCCAAGTCAAAACTCTTATAAAAGTAAATTTAACAGTTTATAGATTATTGTGTAAGGTATGTCTAAAACCTTCTTTAAGGGTTCTTTTCAAGCCAGGTACGATAGCACACTTGCATAGCCTCAGCTTGGAGAGTTAGTTAGAGGGATGAGGCTTAGAAGGCCAGTACTGGTCCTGCCTACTTAGGACATTCGGAGCTATTCTGGAACATGAAACCTTATCCCAAAACAAAAAATAAAATGAAATACAAATTTCAAACATTTTTAAAAAATTATTCTAAAATTTTTACTGTGAATATTGTAAATCCAGTACTCAGGTGTCCTACATATAAAATGCACACAATTAAAAATGATTTGGGGGCACTTCAGTAAGTTTGAGACTTTAAAATCCTGGTAAACTCTAATTCTGATGATGTGACTTAAGTCTATATCAGGTATGGAGACAAACACTTATAATCTCAGCATTTGGGAGGTCAAGCGGGGAGGAGTTTGAAGTCAGCAAAGAGTCTCAAAAGTCATTTTCTTAAAAAAAGATATTCAAGCTATCTGAAGCCTATTAAACCTCATTTTTTTGTTTTTTTGTCTGTTTGGCTGTTTTTTACAGATACAGAAATTAACAAAAAAGCAAAACAACAGTAACAAGGCTGAAGCAGCAGCAATCTTACTCTACAACTGGACTTTCATTAAACCTATAAAACATGAATATCAACATACATGCTGTTTGGGATGAAAGTGTGTTTTTAATTTAACTAATACCTGCATTTTATTGTTAATTGTCAATAATAGTTTACTGTCATTTTCAACTGTTTTTACATTTAAAAATTAAGTTCATAACAACAGGACTTTTTTACCTGCGGATCCTGCTTCATTTGAGCAACCAGTTTCTGGTAATAAAGAAAGAAAAAGAATTGTCAGTCTCACATAATAACTCCTATGGCTACTTAGGTTTGTACACACACACACACACACACACACACACATACACACACACGCACGCACGCACGCACGCATGCACGTACGCTCTCAATATCACCAAAAAAATAGACTAAAAATTTTGGTGATGTCTCTAAAAGGCCAATGAAGCACTCTTTGTAAAAGAAGAAAGAATCAATTATCTCTTTATCTTTGAAATGAAAAAGTATCTGCTTTGTCAAGGTGGAGGAGGACAGTGACTTCTGCAATTTAAATCAGCAGGATGTAGGCCAAGCATAGTGAGCATAGTCATTCATGCCTTTAATCCCAACACACAGGAGGCAGGCAGATTCTTCTGTGTTTGAGACTAGCGCAATCAACATAATGAGTTCTAGGACAGCCTGAGCTACATACATAGTGAGACCCTGTCTCAAAACATCAGACAAGGTCTGGAAAGATGCTGTACCCACATAAAACAGGATTGTTTATATACAGCAAAGTACAGGTTTGGCAGGCCTATTGGTTTGGATCTTACAGTAGGAGCCTCTTGTTCAGTAACTTTGTTCGATCAATTCATTTTACAGACTCTGCAGGCAACAGAGACACACACACAGTGCAGACATACATGCAGACAAAACACTCATACACATGAAATAAATAAATAAATAAACAAACAAACAAACAAATGTCATCTGACCTAACCCAACTATAACAACAAAAATCCCAAGAGTAACAAGAGGAATTTGAAAGATAAAAGGATATGGGAAGGCTGAAGGGTACCTAGGATTAGCTTCTCTCCAAGTGAATTTTTCATATAATAACAGAAACAGTTGTCACATTCTTTGGGTGATAAGGTACTTTTAAAATGTTGTTATAAAATAAAATCTAAAATACACAACAAACTCATCTACTTTATTAAGTAGAAGCCAAGTCTTAAAATTTGAGGTGTGATAATATGGATTAATATACAAACAATGGACTACAAACAGTATGACTTGCTGTTGTAGTGAGTCCTCAATTTTAGTTTAGTTGTTTTATTACATTTTTTTATATGTATGTGTATGTACACATGTGCTATGCTGTGGTGCACATGTGCAAGTTGGTTCTCTTTCCATCATGTGGGACCTAGGCTTGGTAGCAGGGCCTCTATCCACTTAGCCATCTTGCCAACCCTTTAATTCTAGTTGCAAGCAGTCAGCTAACAGACCCTGCTGTTACTGTGACTCTCTTTAAAGGCAATGAACCACAACCTGACTTTGCTGCCTCAGATATGCTGAGAGACACACACTGGACTAATTTGAAGACAAGTGAACAGGTTGGTGTTTGTTTCTTTGTTTTGAGACAGGGTTTCTCTGTGTAGCCCTGGCTGTCCTGGAACTCACTCTATAGATCAGGCTGGCTCAAACTCAGAAATCTGCCTGCCTCTGCCTCCCAAGTGCTGGGATTAAAGGTATGCACCACCGCTGCCCAGCAAGTGAACAGGCTGTAATAGACCAAGAAATGCTTAGTGAACAATATGACATTTATTCTAACTGGACAAAAGTCTTTCTTCCTGATATTAAAATACATTCTGGATAGTTGAGGCTGTCAAATGCTAAAACTATGCTTCATGGTTGAGAAGGCTAGCCCTTCAGTAGCCTCATCTACATCTGAACAGTAAAGCATTAGCTACATCCTTACAAATCTAGCCATACTTCTTTTAAAAGCTGATTTGGGCTGGCAAGATAGCCAAGAAGGTAAAGACTATTTCCAAACTCAACTCACAACTTCAGCTCTGTCCCTATAAAAAAGAACTCATGGGAGCAGAGAGCCAACTACAGAGCTGTCTTCTGATGGATCCAGGGGTGCTGTGACTTACAAACTCTCATACACACAAAAAGAATAAGTGTAAAAATAAACAATAGTCTGGCTGTCCTTTTTGATTTGGTTACCACAGAACTGACTATTATCTGCAAAGTTGTTTTTAGGGTTGAAAGAGATTTTCTTCCATGTCACTGTATTTCTTTCAATTGCTATTTATTTAATTAATGTATGTAAGTTTTTTGCCTACATGTATGCATGTGCTTGATGTTATGCTTCATGTTTGCACCACGTGCATGCCTGACACTCTCAGATGTCAGAGTTGAGTGTCAGATACCCTAGAACTGTTGTTACCGATGGTTATGAACCATCATGTGGATGCTCAAATCATGTGAGACTCAAACCTGATTCCTTTGCAAAAGCAGTAAGTGTTCTTGACCTCTGAGTGATGACACAGTTCATGACACTAGAATTTAACAACTGACTGCTAAGACCCACGCCTGCAGGAAATAAATAACTGTTTTTCTATGTATAAGCAGTTAAACTACATTTCATACAAACAAGACAAGAAAAAGAGCTCACTAGACAATCCATTTCCCAAGTGACTTTAAACGGGAATTGAGTTATCAAAGTTACTTTCCACTGAATGACTGCTGCCATTTTTCATAATCTACATTCTGTCAAAGATAAGAAAGCAACAGCCATGTCACCAAATCCAGACCACCTCTTGTTTCCATAAAAGTCTTATGAAACTGAGCCATGCCCACTTGTTTGTACACAATAACACAGTCCTCAGTACTCAGTCACACAGCAGAGCAGCAACACACATTACAAATGACCTGCAGTCTAATATATTCTACCACCTGGCCCTTTACAGAAAAAGTTTGTTAACTTCTGCTTGCTTTATACTAGTCTTTATGGAGTTAATACTCTAAACTTTAAACTTTCTCTCTTTCTCTCTTTCTCTCTTTCTCTCTCTCTCTCTCTCTCTCTCTCTCTCTC
>JADRCD010141386.1:0-47448 GCA_019843815.1 Montemys delectorum | reverse complement strand
AAAAAAACCAAGAAAACCAAAAAAACCCAAAAAACAACAACAACAACAAAACAAAAAAAACAGAAAAAACCCAACCCATTTAGGAAAAGCCATATTTAGATTGACCACAAAGAAAGAGACCACAAAATAGAACCAATACAACCTACCCCACACAGACTTGGATTCCAAGTGATACAGGATCCAGTTGTCAGTGAATTGTTGTCTTCTGTGAAATGATAATGCTTTTTGAAATTTACGATGTAAATATTGACTCAGAACTGAGAGGATGTTCCTGAATTTAATTAGTGTGGAAGATTCCTGGCTTTATCCCCCAAGCTCAGTGAGCTCTGCATCAAGCTCGGCATGTGTTCTGGTCTTTGTATCGCCATGTATGTAGTCTCTGCAAATGTTCAGAGGATGCCTTACTGTAGAATGTAGACGTAGAGAGTCGTCATGCCATGCAGAGCAAGAGCTCTTTGTAAAGATGGCAAGGAAAGAACACTAATCTCACTTTGAAGTGGGAGTAATCATCTCGGACAAGTAAAATCTGTAGGCAAACGAGCCGGGAAAAACTATTTTGGCTCAACTTTAAATGAAGACGAGGCGTGTTTAACCTGATGCCGCGAAGATGATGTCATCCTGGGTTACCGAATTCAGCTTCAGCAGAGACGCTGGAGTAAAATGCAAATTAAAAATAAATTGAGAGCAGATGTTGAAAAATACCTTTCATTTAGGGAATAATTAAGCAGTGGAAAGGTCACTGGAGTTTAGTCAATAAAGCTGGGATGTGCTGAGGTCATAATTATTCAGCTAACAGATGCCTGCTTTGGGTTGTGCCCTGCTGGGGAGCGTTCGAGACTGGTGACTGGAGGACATTGTTCCTATCTGGTTGGATGGAAAGTTCCATCTTTCGAAGTTGGAACTAACTTGAATGTACACTGCATGAGCAGTGGTTCATTAACTTTCAAGCAAAACAGAGGAGCCCCTTTCAAAGCTCTTGTAATGATTAGGAGCTGTGTGCTGCTGATACCTATGTTTTTGGCTTGGCAAAATATATAGTGTTTTGTCACTGAACTCTTGCTATGTGTCAGGTGCTTAGACCCTGAAAAGGATGGTAACTTATAGAAGAGGGCGTTAGGGTTTTTAGAGGGTTATAGTCTGAGACTATTTTGCTGGGCAGTGCGGCCGCAGGCAGGCCTGGAACTGCAGCTACTTTTTCTTTTTCTTGCAAATAGTTGGGAATGACTTGGGCTTTTGAAATTTTAAAGCCTCCCCCCCTCCCCCGACACACCTCCTTCAACAGGGCACATCTCCTAATTCTTCCCAAACAGTTCCACTAACTGGAGATTAAATATTCAATTATATGAGCCTATGGGAGTCATTCCACCCACCACAGGAATCTTGACTGTTTTCTCTAGTAAATTATAGAGCATATAATTGATTGTATTGAGGGAGCTAGAGAGTGGTGATTTGCCAGTTAAGAACATATACTGCTTTTACAGAGGACCCAAGTTCAATTCCCAGCACCTACAAGGGGTGGCTCATAACTGTAACTCCAGGTCTATGTAGGAGATCTGATGTCCTCTTCTGGCCTCTGAGAGCAATTACACTTGATGTGTACAAACTGACACTCATACACATATGTACATAATTAAAGGGTACTATTAAAACTTCTATAGCTGTTTTTCATATTTTATTCCTTCCATATTTTCTGAGGTTTTAGGTTGGCCATGGAATGAGCATTAGAGAGGTAATTTGAAAGATGGAAGACACTGGGAGGCGGGGCAGTGGGTGGTTTGGGAGGCTTAATATTTGGATAGGTCAGCCGGGCGTGGGCAGGGTGGCGCACACCTTTAATCCCAGCACTTGGGAGGCAGAGGCAGAGGCAGGCAGATTTCTGAGTTTGAGGCCAGCCTGGTCTACAGAGTGAGTTCCAAGGACAGTCAGGGCAACACAGAGAAACCCTGTCTCGAAAAACCAAAAAAAAAAAAAAATTTGGGTAGGTCATTGACCTAGGTTATAGGATGCTGTTTTACAGGTAAAATGTAGTTACTCACAGGCTGGGGAGTAACTCACTTAGTATGACATCCTAAGTTTAGGTCCTAGTGGGGACCTAAAAGTGGGGACAGTAGGTACAGTAGCATTTGTATCTGTGACCCCAGTGCTGGGGGTGAGGCAGTCTCAATGGCCAGTCTACACCAAATCGGTGAGCTGTGGGAGGAATGAAAGCCTTGTCTAAAACTATTTGGTTGAGAATGATAGAGGGAGACACTTGATACTGACCACTGGCTTTCTCTCTCTGTTTCTCTCCCACACTCTCTGTCTCCTCCTGCCTCCAACCCCCATACATAGAGATGCATGTATCTTTGTAAGTTGAGGAGGGCAGAGCTTGTCAATAAAATTATTATTAAATATATATATATAATTAACTATATATATAGTTAATTAGCCTTTTTATTGTTTATTGTTTGTGTTTTGTTTTGTTTTTTCTTTTTTCTCTTTTTTTTTTTTTTTGAGACAGGGTTTATCTGTGTAGCCCTGGCTGTCCTTGAAACTCACTCTGTAGATCAGGCTGGCCTCAAACTCAGAAATCTGCCTGCCTCTGCCTCCCAAGTGCTGGGATTAAAGGCAGGTGCCACCACTGCCCGGCCTTGTTTTGTTTTGTTTTGTTTTGTTTTGTTTTTTAAATTGAAGGTCCCTCACTGGTCCTGCTTCCATGAGTGACCAAGATCAAGGGAAAGGGGAGGGCAGCCATCTGGTGCAGGAAGGGTCATTTCTGAATTTCATTTACACACAGAGCTAAACAGTCAAGCACAGAGTCGTTATTGTGGTTAGAAGTTGGCAGCATGGGATGGGGAAGGATGAGGAGTAGGAGTGTCATTAAAAAAAATACAAACTCCCCCCCAAATTGGGTACCTAAGACGGGACTTGGTCTCCTTCAACCCAAGAGGAGCCAGAAGATCAAAAGCAGTTTGGGAAGGCCAGAACCACCAGGGATGGAGGGAGAAGGATGGACGATCCAGGGGTTGGGAGGGATGTTTGGCAACTGGGGTGAAGGGATAGCCCTCCCCCTGCTGAGATCCCCCCAGTCCCTCTGGTCTGGCAGGAAAGAGGCAGCCTGCCACACCCCTTTTGCTAAAAGTGGCAAATAATCAGACAGAAATTACTAATTAACAGCCTGGTTCAGGTTTTAGTTATTTACATTTTAATCAGTGAAACTTGTGCTGCATCAGGCTCTGGTAGAGTTGGTATCCAAATCTTTTTCTTTTTTTTTTTTTTTTTTTCATACAAATATTGACTTATTTGCCATGATGGTCTTCTGTGTGGCTTCGTCCTTCAAAACGGTCATGCCACCGGGGAAGTGAAGCTGTGTGCCCTTGCTTCTCATTTCATGTCTAGACCAGATCTTCCAGTTGGCATCTCTGTTAGGCATTTCGATTTTTCCAGCCACAGCCTGTTTCAATGTCACTGCCTTCCTGTTTCAGTCTTAACTTTCTTGGAGGCTCTGATTGAATTCTCTGATAGAACAACGTAAGGGAGAACGATTTTTGTCGTTGTTTTTGTTTTTTAAGAGGCTTGCAGTCTTTCACGGTAGGGAAGGCTTGAGGGCGGGAGTAGGGGCTGGGTGGTCGGTCATATTGAATCCCTCCCTATTTAGGAACTTGAGCATGACCAGGAAGTAGGCCCTCCCTCCCCCTCTCCCCCTTCCGCTAACAACATCCTTGGAGACTTGCCTGACTACCTATTTCAAACACCAAACTTTCCCTAGGACAGGGTCATCCACCTTAGATAGTACTCTGCTTCCTTTTCTCACCTGCCACCCCGGAAGGGACCGTGCCACACGGGACGGCTGGGTCTGTCTGTGAGGATGCCGATGGCTGGCGGCAGGGAAGGCGGTTTGTTTGGTTGGATCCCCAGTATGAAGAAGCTCTTGGCACGCGGTGTCTGCTATGAATGTATGTTGAGTGAATACACAAATTGCTGTCTTCGTTTATTCTGGCAAGTATGTAGTCCCTGAGGCAGCTATCAGATAGATCCTTAGAGTACATCTACGGACTGATTTGCTTCACGTCAGCCTTTGAGCTTCCCCGATGTGGCTGATGGTCCCTGTGATGAGTTTTCCATGAGCCAGGCATGGAATGGTGACTGAGCCAGTGCATTGGAAGGACGTTAGTGGTTGCCAACATTGCCCTTTAGGCTAAGGTTTACTCGATATTTATTTGGCATCACCATTTGGCCAGTGATGCTTTTTTTTTTTTTTTTTTTTTTTTGGTTGGTTTTTCAAGAGAGGATTTCCCTGTGTAGCCTTGGCTGTCCTGGAACTCGCAGGCTGGCTTTGAACTCATAGATATCTACTGCCTCTGCCTCCCAAGTACTGGGATCAAAGGCATGTGCTACCCTCTACCCTCATCCCACACGTGATGCATGCTTTTAATACCAGCACTTGAGAGGCAGGGGCAGATGGAGCTCTGTGAGCTAGAGGTCAGTCTGTCCTACTTAGTGAGTTCTACACCATCCAGTGAGACATTGTCTTAAAAGAACAAACAAATAAATGCCTATTTAGTGAAATGATGCCAGTTTTTCTTCTAGATGCATCTTTGCTCATTTGTTCAGAATGATAGTTTCACGCGCCTACAGGTAGACATCTAGTTCTCCGCCTACAGGTAGACATCTAGTTCTCCCAGTGCCATTTCTTAAGACGCTCTCTTTTCACCGCTACGTGTTTCTGACAGCTTTGTAGAGCATGAGGTGACTATAGCTGTCAGATTTGTTTCTGGGCCTTCTATTCTGTTCTGATGGCGAATATGTCTGTTTTTATGACTACATGGTAGTGCAGTACAATTTGAGATCACGTATTGTGATACAGCCAGCACAGTACTTGAGGATTAGCTTGGCTATTTGGGGTCTTCTGTGCACCTATAT
Source organism: Montemys delectorum (assembly GCA_019843815.1). Taxonomy (NCBI): domain Eukaryota; kingdom Metazoa; phylum Chordata; class Mammalia; order Rodentia; family Muridae; genus Montemys; species Montemys delectorum. The sequence continues at coordinate 42,546 of JADRCD010141386.1, read as the reverse complement.
GAGTTTATGATTGCTTCTTCTGTTTATGTAGAGAATGTTACTCAGGCTTTGATAGAGATCCCATTGTATCTGGTGATTGATTTCACCAATACAGCCGTTTTTGCCGCATTGATTCTGCTAATTAATTCATGAGCATCTTGCCTCATCTTCTGGTGTGTTCGGTTTGTTGCAGCCAGAGGACAGCCTTAAGTGTTGTTCTTAAGGTGCTGCTCACCTATGTTTTGGGAGACAAAGCCTCTTGGTGGCCAGGATACCTCCTAGTAGGCTACCTGGTCAGTGTGCCTTGGAGATCTCTGCCAGTCTGCCTAGTGTTGTTAGTCTCCTAGGATTATGAGTGTGTTCCTGGGAATGCCTGGCTTTCCTCTCTTCCTCCTCCTCCTCTTCCCTCCTCCCTTCCTTGATCTCCATCCTTTTGGTGATAAAACTAAGGGTCTTAAGTGTAGAGGCAAGTATTTTATTGACTGAGTCATTGCTCTAGCAGTCTTTTGTTTGTTTGTTTGTTTTGGTTTTTCGAGACAGGGTTTCTCTGTGTAGCCCTGGCTGTCCTGGAACTCACTCTGTAGACCAGGCTGGCCTTGACTCAGAAATCTACCTGCCTCTGCCTCCCAAGTGCTGGGACTAAAGGCGTGCACCGCCACCACCACCCGACTCTAACAGTCTTAGGTACTTTAAAAAAATTGTTTCTCAAACACCTGCTAGCTGTTTATGTATGTATGTATGTATGTATGTATGTATGTATGTATATATGTATGTATAAGTTTGTTACTGGGATAGCCAAAGCTACTGAGTGTGTTTGTATGTTCTGCTACTTTGCTGGTCGTGTTTATTAGTTCTAAGAGTTCTCTGGTGGAGTCTTCAAGTACTTCAGATACTTATGGAGAGCAGTGGAGGATATTGTGAGGGAGAAGAGAAATGAGCAAGATATTTGAAACAATAACAAAAAGTAAAAAAGAAAGAAGGAAGAAAGTTTCCCAGTAATGAAAAGGTTCAAATATAAAAGTGGTTGGGTGTAAGAGGAAATAGAAATAGAAATAGAAACCCCAATATGGTCAAGTTGCACTCCTGCTGCAGGTGGGGCACAGGGGATGATAAAAAAGGAAGAAATGGGACAAAACAGAGGATAAAGAGAAAGCAACAACAAGAAGAACAAGTACAACAATCCACTCCAAATCAAACAAAACAGACAAAAAAAAAAAAAAAAAAAAAAAAAAAACTAAAGAAAAGAAAAAAGATCGTCTCAAAATAGTCCAGACAGAATTAGAAGAACATAGAAGAATCAAAGCTGAAAACATGAAATTCTTTAACGATATATAACAATGCAAAAGAATACTTCTGAAAGCGATATAAAAAGGAACGGGCATTGCAAGAGTCAGAAAGAAAGCTCAGGTCCGCAGGAAAGGTGGAAGTGCCAGAGCAGTTTCTTCTTGAGAGCTTGGACACTGGAAGGTAAATCATGTGCAGGGTGGTGTCGCTGTGGCCGGCTGAGCCTGTGGCTGTTCCTCATGGTTTCTGCTGATGCTGAGTGTGCGGCAGCCAAGGGTCTGCGGGCGGCCCGTGCTTCCTTCAGCTCCGTAGCTTTCTTTCCTACGAACCCACGCCTTTGTGCTCGGTGGGTTCTTTTAATCTCCCCCACAATTCTGGATTGTACTCACTGGGTGGCTGGACTTCTAGCCAAGGGCTGTCTCCTAATTTTTTTTTTTTTCTTTTTCTTTTTTTCTTGAGACAGGGTTTCTCTGTATAGCTCTGGCTGTCCTAGAACTCACTCTGTAGACCAGGCTGGCCTGGAACTCAGAAATCCACCTGCCTCTGCCTCCCAAGTGCTGGGATTAAAGGCGTGCCCCACCACCGTCCGGCTCCTAATTTTTGCAAGTGTGCAGAGAAGCAACTGCCATGGCTCCATCTCTACATGTAGAGGACCTAATTTTGTCTTTTTTTTTTTTTTGTGCATTTAGTTTTTTTCAAGGAATCATTATATATGTATATATATATATATATATATAGTCATTATATATATAACATATAACATTTATATTTATTATATATATTATATATTATTAGTGATTCCATTTCATAGCAAAATTAAATCAAACACATACTTTGGACAAACCTGCAGTGGAAGTCAAATCTGTCAAATCCAAATGCCGAGCTGAGTGTTCCTTCTGTTTTGTTTAGACTGCAGTAGTGGATCGTGACTCCAGATTAATGGAACGGATTATTCCTTATATGTGACAATTGTTTCCATAGCAAGCCCTTGTGTAGGCTCGGCTCATTCCTGTTGAGTTCTTTCCTTTTGCTCTGCTTTGTCGCCCGATGCCATCTATTCCCACCTAAAGGGCAACTCTGAGCCCAGCACTCCAGTATCAGGCGCCAATTGTATACACCACAGACATTCACTGGTGTGAACTGAGGCTTGGTCATGACACAGGGTGGAAGTCCCTGTCCCCAGACATCCTGTGACTTAATACTCTGAAAACTTCCCCTGAGTAAAGATCTTCCTGCTGAAGAGATGTCTCCTGTTGCTGGCGTGTAAGTGGCCACTGCAGTTCCTGGGTTCTCCAGCCCTGTGTGTGGAAGATAGTCTAGAGACTACCCACTTGTGACCTCAGGCTCAGAGTCATCAGACAGAGTTGGTCTCAGTTGATGAGATCTGCTCCTGTCTGTCAAGGGTGGGAGCTCTCTCTTCCTAGCCACTTCCTTGCTTGGGCCAGCCTTCTGCACCCAACAGCCCAGCAGAGTTGGGCGCTCCTGCTCTCTGCCACCACATCCCTCGACCATTCCTCACCCTGCAGATGGGATGTGGGATACCAACTTGAAACTCCCTTACCTGGAATTGCTCCTTGTTCTCAGGCCTCCAGGGTAGCTCAGCTGTTAATAAGAGGTTATCTCTGGAGATGGTGTCCAGCTGTGACACTTAGGGGCAATCGGAGTGACAAAATGGCATTTATCACCATTACTTGTCCTGGAAGGATCACTAAGACCCCCCCCCCCCCCCCGCCAGTTGGATTTGAGTCTTGTGAGGGCAGAGGGCTTGCTTGTCCTGGAGGTGGGACAGCTTGTCTAGCACCCGGCTTACCCTCTGGGATGCAGTTTCTGCTCCCCTTTCCACTTCTGGGAAGCAGCTTTGCTGAGTGAGGATGTGTTCAGCTCTTTCCAGGGTATTCTCCTGTCCTTTCCTTTTTCTCCTTTGTGAATTTCTGCAGCTTCCTTTCCTCTGTTTTTTTGGAATAGTCTATTTAGCTCTGCCTTTCTCCTTTACTCCCAGCCATCGTGTGATGTGCAGTGATTTCCAGGATCTCTTGACCCTGTGAACTCAGGAGAACATCACGTTGGCAGGCACATGCGCTTACATTTTGGGCAGTAAGCAGAGTGAAGTGCCAGCTAAACGTGTGGCTTTTGTGTGTGCGGTGCATATATGTGAGTGTGTGTGCGCGCGCGCGTGCGTGCGTGCGTGCGTGCGTGCGTGCGTGTGTGTGTGTGTGTGTGTGTGTGTGCACGTGTGTGTGTGTGTGTGCACGTGTGTGTGTGTGTGTGTGTGTGCACGTGTGTGTGTGTGTGTGTATCGCTGCTTGCTGAGGCTGGACGGTGATGTTGGGATGTTTCTCATTCTCTCTCCAGCCTGTTGTCTTGAGACTCGGTCTCTCAGTGAACCAAACACTTCCCTGTTTTGCTAGGTTCTCTGACTACCTACCTCTTAGGGTCTGCCTGTTTCTGTCACTCAGTGTTGAGGTTATGGGTACACATACCTATGCCTGCATTATTAAGTAACTTTAACATTTTATTTATTACTAATGTGTGTGCCTGTGAGTGGATGTGTGTGGGCGTGCATACCCGCTGTGCATGCACATGTTTTGGTAGGATGCTATGCACACGTGTGAGGTCAGAGAACAACTTCCGGGAGTTTGTTCTGTGGGTTCCCAGGCTCACATCATCAGGGGGCGAGTGAGTCCCTTATCCTCTGAGACATCTTGCCAGCCTGGCCTCTATTCCTGGCATTTATGTGATTTGAACTTACATCCTCATGCTTGCAAAGCAAGGGCATTTAGCTGCTCTGCCTCTAAACCTGTGCTTTTTATTTTTTATTTTTTTAAAGATTTATTTATTATTATAAATAAGTACCCTGTAGCTGTCTTCAGATGCACTGGTACATGTGATTGTGAGCCACCATGTGGTTGCTGAGATTTGAACTCAGGGCCTTTGGAAGAGCAGCCGGTGCTCTTACTTGCTGAGCCATCTCACCAGCCCTAAACCTGTGCTTTTGTTTCTTAAATAGATCCAATATATCTGGATTTGTTGTTGTTGTTTGTTTTGAGCCAGGGTCTTGCCATGGAGTTCACAATGCTCTTAAATGGAGCTCCTCCTTCTTGTGCTCCCTGAGTTCTGGGATATAGGCAGAGGCCGTCACTCTGGGCCTCTCCTCTTTGTTTTTGATGCCTTTTTATTAGAAGAACATCTAAGAAAGACTAAGCACTTTCAGTTCATGGATTTTGGATGCTCTGGCTCATTTGCATATGAAATTCTTTTATCTTTTTCTTCTGTTATTTACCTGACATGTTTTTCTGGAACGACATTTGAAATCATGACTGCTTCTTACAGTGTCCCTCCTCCACGGTTTTGTTTTTCTTCCCCTCCCCCTCCTTTCTTTTCCTTTCCTTCATACTGGACAAGGCATGGTACTTTGTTCTTTCAGTTGTGATCCTGATAGCTGTCTGATATTGCTCTATTGCCTGCTAAATTGAACTTAGAGGCAGTTGATTTAGACCATATGCAGATGCACTAGGTAGATAGATTTTTAAGCTGTGTGACAAAGGAGCCCCAGAATGCAGTGGCTCAGATAGGATTGCCATTAATTTTTCTCATCTTATTGGTCAGTTTTTGTGGGTGTAGAGATGCTGCTGTGCTCGATGGAGTCTCTCAGGACTCAGGGTTCCCTCTTCCTTTTTAAAAAAAAAATAACTGACTTATTTTTTTGTTTATTTGTTTGTTTGTTTATGTGTTCGTATGTATGCCTACGTGAACCACATTTGTGCCCAGAAAAGGGGTTGGATTTGCTGGTCCTGGAGTTAGAGTTGATTGTGAGCCCACCAATATGGGTGCTGGGAATTGAACTCCTGTCCTCCTGAAGACCCGTATGTGCTCTAACCACTGAACTGTCTCTTTGGCCCCAGGGTTGTTTCCTGTTTCCTAGTTCTACTCATCTAAGTCCACGGAGAGGGAAGAAGGGAAATTTAGAAAAGAAAGAAAGAAGTCATTTCCCTTTTTAAAGGACAGCAGGAATAGGTGGCTGCTGCGGCTGTAGCTAACCCCCATGGCTTCACTTATCTGCAAGGGAGGCTGGGGAATTTGCTTTGTGGCACAAGAGTCAAGTGCTCAATTATAACTGGGGGTTGCGGGAGACAGGATTTCTGATGCTAAGAAAAAAGAGAATGGAAAAATAACAAATATTCTTGCAAATTAGTGAGCCAGACTTGATTGAACTATAGCTCATCTGAGTCCTGGGCCCGAGCATAGCACAGGAAAGCTGGCCCCTGGAGTTGGCTCGTTGGCTTTGGGGTTTGCCATCTCTTGGTAGCTCAACTCTGTCCTAAGAGGGACTTTGCACCCACCTCTGCTCACCTGCTTCAACTTCCGTGTCCCTAAACTATCTGTAAAGCTGGTGTGGTGGTGTGCACCTTTAATCCCATCATTCGGGAGGCAGATGCAGGTAGATCGCTGTGAGTTTCAGGGCAGCCAGGACCACCCAGTGGAGTCTATCTAAAACAGAGCAAAACAAACCAACCAACCAAACAAACAAACAAAACAACAAATAAAAATCAGCCCAGACGCATGTGAAAGCATTGGTGTGGTCCAGCCCTGGCTGGTGAGTACAGGACTCATTTAAGTGGATTACAGAACTTGAGTCCATACCGTAGAAGGAGATGCATGGGTTTGTGCGCTTGGGCCTGGTGGGTATGTGTGTCTGCTAGGTTCTGAGATCGCTATGGGTCAAGATGGGGAAGAAGGGCTCAGAAGAAAGGCCTCTAACACGTAGGGCTCAGGGCAAGGATTCTTCCTTGTTTTACAAAGAAAAATTATCTAGTCAGTTCTCCAATTGAGCCACTTTCCTAATATTTCCATTTCATTAAAATTCATACTTATTTATAGTATGCATATTATTTATTTATCCACCCAGGGTAGCATAACTCTGAAATTAGTTCAAGTGTTATTTAGTAGAGGTGGAGGGAGGGAAAGGACAGGGAAGGAGGCTCGTGAGTAGTCCCTTATTAGCTTAGGGCTCTCAGCAGCCTAAGACAAAAACACCGAAATCTTTGAGTGGCCCTTGTGATTCAATGGCAGCCTGCCCAGACCAGAGGGAGCCAGTGTTGGGAGCGAACACTAGATTCACTTTGAAAAACATCTAGAAACGAAAAGCTGCTACTCAAGGCGTAAGAATGTGCCCGAGGGCTCCAGTTCTGGGGGCCAGTGAAATCCTGCAGCATGTCTGCCTTCCCTCTGGCATCCGAGTTCCCTCTCTGAGCAGCCTGGTGGCTCCTCCTGTCTATCCGCTCCGGTCACGGGCTAGAAGGGACCAGGATACTTTTTTTTTTTTAAAAGTTTCAGGATTGAGCCACTGCAGTGCTCAGGGACGGCCATAATGTGCTCATGACAAGCCTTTGATGTTGATGAAAGTCTAACCTATAGAACTGTACTTGGCTGACCAGGGAGTGGACACCTCTTTTAACTTGTGGCCATGGGATAGATTCCTAATTCCTTTCCAAAACTCTTGGAACTGGGACTATGGGTGCAGCTGGGTAACAGTGGGTTAGGACTTTATTCCTTTCCCTTAGAACAGAACAAAACAAAACAAAACAAAACAAAACAAAACAAAATAGAACCCCAAACTAGATAAGGGGTTTGAGGTTTAGTGGCTTACCCCGGCTCCCTTGGTGAAACAATGTGCTTGCTTTGTGAAGTCAATTATGTTTATATCGATATTCCTTAGTCTTTCAGTGGTGGGGCTCAAACCCAGGGTCTCCCATATACTAGGCAAGTCTCTAACATTGAGCCATCCTCCCTGCATTTTGCTTTGTGATCTAAAGTTGCTAATTTGCTTGTTGGAAACTTTAGAAAGTAAGCCTGCTTTGTGGAAAGGCAGCTTTGCACTGAAGGGCAGTGAAAAAGGGCCTTCGATTGACACTCTCTGCTATGATCTTGTAATTCCAGAGGAAAAAAACAGGATGAAAAGCAGGTCCTTAGCCTGTCTGTCCATCTTCCTCTTTTTAGCCGAGGCTGCTCCTTGTGGCCACTCCTTGAGGCCTGGCAGGGCAACTGGTCAGGGCGCTGTGGCAGACTCCACAGCAGTGTGGGCAGCCATGGTGAGAATGTGGCCAAGTGGGCTGTTTGGCCCAAGGTTTTGAGGCTGGTTGGGTGTGGGTAGAAGAGAGGGCTTGGCTTGATTGAGATTGTGACACCATCTGGGGCTGGTGAACTCTAACCTCTCATTTTGTTCTCACAAGGCGATGGTCCTTCAATCTGCTCACCCGGTTGGCAATGCTTTGGTTTAGAGACTATTAGGTCAAGCCATTGCCTTTCAGTAGACATTTGGACAAGGTAGCCTTGCAAGAGAGACAGTTCCATGGGCATTCTCATGTCCTCGTTCATGCCATTGTGCCAGCTGGAGGTCAGCCCTACCTGCCACCAGAGAAAGTCACCCAGCAGGGGCCCAGGGGCCGGCCTGCCATGCATGAGTTCAGACAGTGAGGCACCAGCAGGAACCTGCCTGGAAAGAAAGCACTTGTGGATGCCAGAGCCCTGGGGATCGCTCACGGTCTTAGGAACAGCTGTTGTATTGCCACTTGACAGGTGAGCTCATGATCATTTTAGACTGGCCCCATTGCTGCCTAATCAGATCCTTCCCTGTGCACTTTAACTTCTGAAATGGAAGAGGCAGCTAAGGTGTTTCAGGTTACATTTTCCCAGGCAGTTCCTTCCTCGCTTTTTTTCTCAAGTCTGTGCAGGAGTGAGGGAAGGGTGGGGGAGGGAGAAGGGAAGGGACTGGGGAGATGGCTCACTGGGTAAGTGCTCCCCATAGAAGCTGGAGTACTTGGGTTTGGTTCCCCAGTACCCACGGAAAAGCTGAGCAAGATCTATGTGATGACTAATCTTGGTTGTTAACTTGACATACCTGGGAAGAAAAAATATTGATTGAGGATAATATCCATCAAATTGGTCTGTGTGCATGTCTGTGTGGGTTGGTCTGTCTGTCTGTCTGTCTGTCTGTCTACCTACCTACCTATCTCTTTCTCTTGAACTCCCTCCCTCCCTCCCTTTCTTTAAAGATTGATTTATTTTTATTTTATGTGTATGAGTGTTTTCTCTGCAGGTATATAAGGGCTCCACATGCATGCAATGGTCAGAAGAGGTCACTGAAGTTACTAATGGTCCTGATCTGCTGGGAGCCAAACTTGGGACTTCTGTAAGAGCAATAAGTGCTCTTAACCACTAAGCCATCTTTCTAGTTCTTGGGGGCAGGACATCTTCTTGATGTTAATTGATGTAGAGGGGGCCCAGCCTACTGTGTGCCTTGCCATCCCTTGATAGGTGGGTTTAGGCAGGACAATAAAGCCAATTAATCAAGCCAGAGGAAGCAAGCCTTTACGTAGTTTTCCTCTATGGTTTCTGCTCAGGGTCCTGCTTTGCCTTCTCTGGGTGATGGACCTGTTAGGTGGAATAAACCCTTTCCTTCCCAAGTGGCTTTTGGTCATGATGTTTATCACAGTATCAGAAACTAAAGATAACTTGTGTGCCCGTAACCTTAGCACTGGAGACCGGAAACAGGTAGATCCAAGAGGTGGAGCTTGGGAGCTAAAATGGCAAGCTTTAGGTTCAGTGGGACACCCTACTTCAAAAGGTAAAGTAGGGAGGAGTAGAGAAGGACTTCTGACGTCTTTCTTGGGCTCTGCGTACACATGACATGGGCAAGTGTAGGCACATACACGTGTGCGGATTACACGCAGAGACACTGACACACACACAGACATACGTGCAGTGGAAAGAGCATCCTACTGTGGGACTGTGGTTGTAGCTCAGTGAAATAAATACAGCTTTGTCTAGCAGAGCTTTGGATTCTATCCCCAGTATTAATTAAAAGAGAAAAAAAATGAACAAGAGGGAGAAGGAGGAAGAGGAGGAGGAGAAGAAGAGGAAGAAGAGAAAGAAGAGGAGGAAGAGGAGGAGGAAGAGAAAGGGAGAGGAAGAGAAAGAGGAGGAAGAAAAGGAGGAGAAGGAGAAGAGGAGGAGATTATTGGTTCTTCTTTAGATATACATGGTACTTGGTATAGTTGAATCACAGTGAACTCTGTGAGTTGGGATTTGTACCTATGTTGAAAGAAAGTCTAGGCAATTAGCAGGCTAAGCACACTGGTCTGTGAGTTTCTTTCTTAGTGCTGTTTTCATTTATATTACTTTCCTTGAAAATTAAACACAATCTGTTAATCTTTTACTTTACATAATATATGAGTGTAGGAGTCTTAGCCAATGTCAATGCTTCTTATGGGAAGTTTCTGGAGATATATTAACTTTTCAAGCTCCAGTCAGTTAGTTACAGCATAAGAGCTAGGACCGTGGGAACTGATTGCTTGCTTGCTAAATACCTAGCCTGGGGGGAAAATTCATTTTAAATGGAGAAATTATTTCCTAAAAAAAAGTCGAGGGAGGTGGTTACGAGTTGAGCCTTTTGTCTCGTTTATACCTGTCGCTAATTCTGTGGGGGAAGATACAGCTGTTTTTCTTTCTAGAAATTACCCAGATTTTGGGTTTTTAGCACCACTCACATTTTAAATTCTTACAGAGATGATTTTGAAAGTGAGAGAAAAACCAACAAAAATACAGAGAAAAGAAATAAGTATCTTGTTACTAAGTTAAGATCAAAAGGCTATCAACACACACATATATCACATATAAAACTTATATACGTATTGTACACACACACACACACACACACACTCACACACACATTTTTGTTCTTGAGACTGAATTTCCTGAGGTACCTATGTCCTGGGACTCACAGTGTAGTCCAGATTAGCTTTGTACTTACTTGGCTCTCTATGCCTCTAGAGGGCTGGGAGTAAAGGCACGTGCCACCACAGCTGGCTCTACTGACCTCTTGCCTCTTTCTAGATGATGTTCTTCTATCTGCTGCCTTGTTAAACTTCGGATGCAAATTTGTCTCAATCTGTCCTGTTGGGCAGAAAAATAAAGAAAATGATTAGTTCCAAGATTGGCACTGCCTATCAATTTTCCAAACTGTGTTTGTCAAAGTGGACCCGCTTTGCTTTAAGCTCCTGACACAAAAGATCTCATTCCCCCCAGAACCTCACAGATGGGGCAGAGTAGGGCAGGAAGCCACTTCTTCAGCTCTGGTGACATTGGTGTTGATAGAACTCTCACATTAACTCTCTTGGTTAATTTGCAGCAAGTTGTGGACAAATACCATGTTGTTTGTCTTTTTTCTGTTTCGTTTTTTTCCTTTTGGTTTGTTTGTTTGTTGACAAGGTTTTAAGTAGCACAGCTTGGCCTTGGACTTGGTCTGTAGTCGAGGACCTGAAACCGGTTCTCTGGCCTACACCTTTTGCTGACACGCCCAGGAATGCATAAAGGATGTCTTATGTCAGTCTGTCTTTTTTCTCTAAAGATTTATTTATTTATGCATATATGCGTACACTGTAGCTGTATAGATGGTTGTGAGCCTTCATGTGGTTGTTGGTTATTAAATTTAGGACCACTGCTCACTCTGGTCAGACCCGCTTGCTCTAGTCGGTCCTGGTTGCTCAGTCTCTGCTTGCTCTGGCCCAAAGATTAAATAAGTAGACTGTAGCTGTCTTCAGACGCACCAGAAGAGGGTGTCAGATCTCATTACGGGTGGTTGTGAGCCACCATGTGGTTGCTGGGATTTGAACTCAGGACCTCTGAAAGAGCAGTCAGTCACTAAGCCATCTCTCCAGCCCCCAATGGGATATCTTTAAGAGTTGGACTTAAATCTCAGGCCAGAGTGTTCTAAATGGCAAAAATCATAGAGACAGCAACTGGTTATTAATATCAATTGTATTATTAATTTTAACAAGTTACTTTGTTAGTCCTTATGAGATAGACTGCAAGTCAGTTAGAAGGTGCCCGAGCCTCAGACATCTATATTGTAGAGCATTCTTAGGAGATTTCATGCTCTAGCAGGTGAGGCGACAGGAGGGTGAGGAAGAGAGAGGGCTTACTCTGTGGCCAGGACAGTTGCTGCTGAGTAGGATTAGAGAGGGAAAGACTAATCAAGGAAATTAGTGCCCGCCAGTACTCAGTCCTGCCAGTCTCAACGTGGTGGAAGCGGCTTGCAGGTGGTTGCTATTATACCATACATCACCAAGTGCTGGTACCGTTTACCTGGCCTCGTGTTCCTGAGTCTGTTAAGTATTTTCCAACGCCTTCTGTTTCATTGGTGCCTTACTTATTGGACTTCTTGTGTATAGAAAAGTGCCTTCGACACTAATGGAGACGGGCCCCGGGGAAGATGCTGACTGGGTCTAATAGGCCGGCTCTGGCAGAGGCTAGAAGGGCACAGCTGCCTGGAAGCAGCCGATCATTCTCATTGCATATTAAACATGCTTGCACATGCTTCAGTGTTTGTTTAATTTTTACCGTAGTAAAGATTATGGTTCAGCTCTGCAAAGCCCTCTAAGGGCTGTGTGCCAGAAGGCCCACTGTCAGCCCGAGGCACTGTTAGAAAATGGATATTGTAGGGTGAGCCCTAGAGGAAGGGAGTTGTTGGGTCAGGGAGACAGGCAGGCTGTCTTTGAAAGTGATGCTGGGATTCCTCCCTCCCTAACTTCTGCTTCCTGGGCACCGTGAAGTGAGCGGCATCGGCATCGATGCTCCCTGTGAGCCCTGGTGTGATGCCCCAACCTCACCATCCATAGGCCCCAAAGGATGGGAACCTGTAGACTAAGAACAGAAACCTCTAAGACAAGGGGCCCAGATAAGTCTCCCTCCCTTTAAATTATGGTTGCGATTTTGCCGCAGCCAGAGAAAGCAACTTGGGAAGTTTCCAGTCTCTGATAGCCACAGTCTCACGGCGTGTGTGGTGGAATGCTAGTCTCCAGCTTCAAAAATCCTTCCTGGTCCAAAAGTTGCCCTTGAAGAAATAGTTTTTCCCTTTAAAGTGTGGCTCCCAGAAACATTCATGTCTAAGACAGGAAATAACTACTGCTTGCAAAAATCATTAACAAACTGTTCTTAGGGTTGGGGCATCTCAGACAGCCAAGCACTGGGGTTATAGCCAAGCACTTTGGTTGTCTTTCTACTATTATTATTATTATTACTATTATCATCATCATCGTCATTCTCAATACAGTTACAGATTATTTAGTACGTACATAGTAAGTATATATTTAGTAAGTATTTGAGTTTCTTGGCTTACATTCCCAGGGATCAATTGTATTGACATTTTGATAAAACTTTAATGCAATTTAGGATTTTATGCACATAAAGTGACTGCACTGAGGTTCTAAAATCACAGCAGTGACTTGGCTGTGTTGAAGAACACTGACTAAAGTCAGGCTTCACATTTTGAAAATAGAGGCAAGACCATGTCATGTTGGAACTAGAATTTTTCTCTCTGTGGAATCGTTTTGTAAATATTGCAGTCAAATTTCCAATTGACTGTCATCCTGTAGAAAACAACAGTTAACAGCTGATGTTATTCACAGGATTGTCTAGTGTGGTATAATCCTGTCACTGAGGATGCTGAGGTACGTGGGAGGCCAGTGTGGGGTCCGGAGTAAAGCCATGTGCCAAACAAACAAACAAGAAAAGAGGAAAAGGTCCATCCTTTGGGCTCTGGGGTCATGAGAACCATTCCATTCTTGGCCACTGTCATCAAATACAACTCAAGTCCAGGCGTGTGGAGATGAGACGATTTTAGATCCTTCCAAAGTGTAAACTGGAGAAAGCAAAACTTAGAACCATTTATTTATTTATTACTTTTTGTCTTACTTGCGTACGCATATGTGTGAGTGAGCATGTGTGTACATGTGCACACATCCAGTATGTGTACTTGCCTGTGAAGGCCTGAGATTGTCATTGGATGTTCTTCCTGAATTGTTTTCCACCTTACTTTGTGTGTGTGTGTGTGTGTGTGTGTGTGTGTGTGTGTGTGTGTACGTGTACACTTGCCTATATGCCCAGCACACCAATGCAGTACCATGAATCCAGAAGAGGACCGTCCATCCTCTAGAAATGGAGTTATGAAGGCTGTGACTGGGGCAGACTTGCTGCCAGCTTGGGTTTTAGTCCTATTTCACTAAAACCAAACTATGGTTTGGAGAGACGGCCCCATGGGTAAAAGTGCTTGCCTTGCAAACACGAGCACCTGAGTTCAAATCCCCGGTACCCACGTAAAAAGCCAGGCATGACTGCTCTTGTCCTATCAATGAAAAATGGAGATGGCCAGATCCTGAGAGCTCACTGGCAAGCTAGCTTAGCCAAACATTTAGAAACTCTATCTCAAGAGAACACAGTGGAGAGAGTAATAGAGATAATCATTGATATCCTGCTCTGGCCTTCTTCACACATGTATGTGGGCACTTGCACCCATAACACATTCATGTGTATGCACTGTGCATATCACACATACACATACACACACACACACACAATTTAAAAACACACTTTATATGTTTATCTTTATATTATAATTGAGAAATATATAATGAGAGGATTACTTTAGAAATTATTTATATAGGAAATACAACATAATTCCACCTTTTTGGCAGTCACATGCAGCACTGTGAACAATACGGTCCCATCAGTTTTTTTTCCTATAGTGTCTTTTACTAATAGCAATAAATTACTGTGATTGCCCTAACATTTTCTATTCCTTCTGTGAGGCCCAATAGACTCCATGGCTTTAGAAATCACGTTCCTGGTCACACTATATATGTGGGTTTTTTGAGGCAAGTTTCTCTTCTCATATGGCCCTCACATATTGCTTTTTGTATTGCTAGTGATGGTAGAATGTTTTCCATTAGCTATTTCACTTGTGGTATTTAGTTTCCTAGTAATGCTACACAACTGTAGGGCCTGGGAGTTCTGAAATAGTCTCCTTCCAGTATTTTCTGTCTTACACACCACATTGACAACTCCTCGCCTAGGTCAGATATAACTGTGGCCGAATTTGTTGGCTCCAACCCCCAGAACATGTAGAGATTAAGATGATTGAAGGGACCACTAGTCTCTCTCCTCTGCTATGTCGTATCATCCCTGAACACTGTAACATTTTAGAGATATAAGATGCTCAGATGGATGTACTAGTCTCTTCACTTTGTCACTGAGGGATGTCTGTTCAGGAGCAAGGTAGGCTTCTCCTAAGATTAAATTGTTCTACTTAGGTAGCTACAGTCCCAGACTCTCTATTCTTTCTGAGTCTCTAGTCACCTGGACCTCAAAAACTCTTGCTTTAATTCCCTCACATCTCACCTGCTGTAGACAGTGGTCTGGTGGGTTTGTCCCCTAATGGGAAACTTCATTAGTTTACACATCCTCAGATGAGCATACTGGTGTTCGCATTTTTCGGAGGGATTTAGGTTCTGTCTGTAGTGTGAGGCTTGAGGTGGGGTTGTGACTATTAGAAAGGTATGAGACGCCTGTCTGGAGCTGACAGTGCTAGCCTTGGAGTTTAAATATCAGAGACAAGGATTCTGGGATACTGGGTGAGGAAAAAGAGGGGGACGGATGCAGGGGCCATTTCTCTCCTGTTATTTTCCTTTTAGCCTGAGCGATGGAGAAAGTTATTGAACAGAACGGGAGGTGCTCAGTGGAACTGGCTAGAACCTGTGTTAACTCTTGTGTTCCAGAAGTGAGCACTCATTTATAACTGCCTAGATTATGCATCCAGGGTTCATTGGTCGCCAAGGAGACATAGTGGAATTTGATTTTTCCTGTATGAGCCCACAACCTGGATAGTGCCCATGGTTCTAAAACTCCACCTAGGTCTCTGCACTCTCACTGAAACTCTTTCGTATTGGTGTTCTCTCGGCATTGACCGTTGGCTGATTAAAGCAGCCCCGGTCACATGCTGCCGACGCGACACCTCTGCTATTTCCGGTCAACTTGTATAGATGTTCACTGAGTGGCTACAGCTGATGAGGAAGGGCAAATCTCCATTTGGAAAGCTGAGGCAGAGAATACCTGGGGAAGTGAGAGGGCAGATTGTGTGTATGCCCAGTAACCCCCTCCAAGGACTTCAAGGCTCAGTAGTGAATCGTTCTTAGGAAAATCTTTTTGCTTTTCAGAGTGAGTGAAAATATGGTCATTGCACTGGGAACAAAAGGCAAATGCTTCTTGGTGCATCCAGTGTGGGTCATTCTCGATGGTGGTTAGGGTATTTAGGGTTCTTTTTTTTGTCTTTCCCCTAATCCCTTTCTTTCCCTTTGGGCCATTTTAGCAGTTGGGTGAAGCCAGATAAATGAGCTTAAATGCACAAGCTAAAATTCATATGCTGTAAAAGAAGCCAATTATATTGACACATTTTTACCAAAATACTTTAAAAGGCTGAGCTAAATGATATTTGCGCTTGGCTAGCACCTTTAACAGCACACTCTAATGGCTCTTACTGCTGTGTTTTCCTGAACCAGATGGTATTTTTCAAAGTACTTGATCTAGCTGTAAGGTAATGTGAAAACGTGGAGTTGTTTTTTAAACGTGTGTATATGTGTGTGTGTGAGTGTGTGTGTGTGTGTGAGTATGAGTGTGTGTGTGTGTACACAACTTAAAGGAGTTGGTTTTCGCCTTCCATTATGTGGGTTCTAGGAATCTAACAGGTTATCAGCTGGCGTGGCGAGCATCTTACCTACTGAGTTATCTCCCAGCTCTGTGTATGGTTTTGTTTGGTGATACCTGCGGAAACTGTAGTGTGTTTTATGATCTCACATCCCAATGGAAGGGGATACAAATTCCTGTTAGAAGATAGTGGGGATACCACTGTCTCTTTCCTGTCTGAATTCGTGGACTTCCTGCCAGGTAATAATGCAGGATAAAGATGATAATGTCAAGTGCATGCCGCTTTGCTCAGAGCCTGGCAATGGCAGCGGAGTGTTTTAGAAAACCTTTGTAAGCAGAGGTGACTGTCCTACATGAAACTGACTGTTCCATGCCTGTTCCCTACTGTATGCTCTGTACCAGGCATGCGCCACAGACTTCAACCGTCATGGTGTCCGGACTCTTGACTGTGCCCAGTAGTAGAAAAAAAAAAAAAAAAACCTGATATCACAATATACAGGTAGTTGCTTAGCTGCCCGGTTGATACATGTTCTGCAGTGCTCTGAGGGTGAATCATGAGGTGGCTGAGAGAGGTTGTGGAAGTTAAGGAAAAGCTCCTTAAAGGGAATCATCAGATCCAGTACTGCAGGGTTGCCACGTTTGTGCAGGGCCAGTACAAAGCCAGCAACTGTGGGCGAAGTGTGCTCAGGGCTGCACTTTGGCTGAGATTGGCCAAGCTGCCCTTGGCATTTTATTCAAGAGTGTTTCTCGTCCTGATGGAACAGGAGTCCTTTACCTTTCTGTGGGAGAGCATGTATTGTTTAGTGCTTCAGTAGATAGATCCCTAAAAGCCTTAGGGATTCATGTGTATTACCCGAGGCTAAAGCTTGAGTTGCAAAACCAAGAGAGACCAGATTGCAACATTTGTAAGAAACTCTTGCAAGAGTTAGAAACTGGGAGAAAAGTATTTGCTGGTCTGAAGCTTCTTAATATTTTTGCTCAGTCAGTCTTGCCTTTGGCTTGAACGTACAGGGAAACCTAAGGTGGCAGGAGAGGTGAGGTAAGGGGGGAAGCGCTTGCTTTTCTGTTTGCTGAACCATCAGCACTGTGGTGTTTGTAGAAATGCATGCTTTGCTGGCCTAAGCAGATAAGGGCTGTCACAAGTCTGGGTTTTTAAGGCGACAGGCTCAATGCCTGGCAGAGGCTCTGAGTTACACACCAGGATTGGGCTCTGCTCAGAGACAAGAATGTAACCAATCTGGTCTGGGCAGTTGGGGAGGGACTCATCTCTCCTCACTCCCATATACTTTGGCCCTGTTTTTCAATTTGACTGCATCAAAGCAAGGTCTCCCTCCAGCTGAGGGGGACTCCTATCTTTGTGACATATCTTTGTGACTCCGAAGAACATGTACTGCTGTCTTGGGAATTGAAACCACATTTGGAGGGCATGCTGAGCCAGGGAGAAATGGAAGAGACATCCGTGGCCACAGATGGAGCCAGCGGAGAGTCACAGGCAGGTAAAGGAGACTTCCCCTGGAACGGTATGCTTACTTGGACATTTTTGTTCATAGAAAGTAAACGGAGGCACTGTTCGGTCAGACAAAAATCGGTATGACAGATTCTAAATGACTTTGGTTTTTAGATAACCCGGCCAGCGTTTCAAACAAAGTTCCTGTCGTGTTATTTTGAAATGTGTCAGTCTTAAGAGAAGGATTTGACACTGTTAGTTATTAAAAGACATCTTGGAACCACGATTCACTCTGTTGACCAGACTCCTGTCCTTCTTCGGCTCTGCCCCTTACTGCCTGTCTGTTGAATGTGTGGAGGGATTAGGCTCAATGGCTAGTGTAGATGGAAGTTTTCCCCAGAAGTGTCTGTTCTGTGACAATCATGTTTGGGTAAGAATCTTGCTAGCTCTTCCCAAACCCCAAATCATAAGTGGGTGAAGGGAATTAACGGTGGCACTAAATCTTCAATAGGGACATCTCGAATAAACGCCTACCCCTGTATCCATTTCGCTTGTCTCTTTCTTCCTGGCTTGGGTTCTTAGTGACTCGTCGTTTGTTCAGTCTCTGCTGGTGCTAAATTTTGTGATGGGCCTCTGGAAAACACAAGCACTGAGGGATTCCCTGCTTGCAAACTTTGAACTGCAGCCCCGTGTGGTGGTGCGGTTAAGAGGCAGGTTCTGGAGGGGTACTAGATTGGGGGCAGCAGCCACGTGGGGGCACAGATTAGAATGCTCCTGCCTCGGGGAAGATTGAGGAAAGGATATTTCCCAAGGAGTGGACTTTTTTGAGACATCAGAGAAGAGTCTAGAAGAATACTAGGCCCATGGGAACACATGGGTGAGGACACATCTTCGGTGAAGTATATGTGACTGTGAATCACGCGGTGGGGTGATGGTTTCCCGTCTGAATGTGCCTTTTCTCTCTGCCTACTGCTCCATCCAGCTGCATGGGAGGGCCTTGGGCTCCATGGTTAGTGCCCTCTGTGGTCGCCCTCTCCTGCCTGGTATGCTGGTCCTTAGCCCCTTGGCTGGCTCCCTCTCCTCTTTCTGGGACTGGGCGTTCCAGCTCTGTCCTGAGTCCCTTCCAGAGTGGATTCTGCACTGTAATCCTCCGCCAGGTGCCTGTTGGTTTGCTTCAGGGCATCTGCCACAGTTGCTAATTGTGTTGTTTTTCTACGGGCTCCTTGGCCTTCCAGGTGTTGTTCTCAGGGCTTTGGAGGGTGTCTGTCTTTAGGATGACAGACCCTGGGATGAAGGAGTGGAGAGATGTCACTCAAGAAGCAAAAGCCCTCTTTATTCCTTGAAATTGGAGGCCCTTCTGATGTAGGCACCAAGGATTTCCACTACAGTCTTCTTCAGGACCTTTGGGTATAACCTCAGTGGGAACCTTTGGGTGTGACCTCCGTGGGGTTATTCTAAGGGAACTATTTGAAAACGTTAAGTATAAAAAAAAAATCCAAAAATTCAAGGAAATAAGAAATACCCTTGGGAGTAATTGTTATAAACAAAAGGGAAATTAACAGTTTCAAAGAAAATGACATGGCAAGCTTCTTTAGATACAATCATACTTTATAGTATTTCATAGTTGCTTCCCACGTATTATTTAGCTTTCTGACATGGCCTGGTGGTGTTGCTGAATTATCCTTGTCCATGTTCCAAAGACTGTATTCATATACGGACACTGTATTCCTATAATTAATATCATTATAATTTAACCCAATTAAACCCTGTAAGTTGTATAATTAGTAGTGATGTTCCCACGCCGATAGCATCCCTTTATCCCAGTAACAGACATTCGAGGGCTCAACTCCATTATAACTTTTCTCCGCTCATTCTGTCAGATTTTGTTGTTGTTTTCATTTCTTTGTATTTGTTTCTAGAGAACAGGATTTTCTAGATAGTCCAGGGAGAGTTCATGGAGCTCTTAGGCTGGCCTCTCTCTGTGACCTTTCCGCCCTCACGTCCCAAGTACTGGGACTGCAGACTCGCCCTGCCACAACAACATCTTCTGACAGCTTTTAGACCTCACCAAACAGCTTTGTTCCTACACTGTGTTGTTCTCATCTGTATTTTCCTTGTGTAGATCACAAACAGCCAAGACAATTTATTTTTTTATTTTTTGGAGCGTGGAATATACATAACAAAAATTATTTTGTGTATTCTATAGTGGATACTAGAAGTAGGTGGCTTAATGACTGTGACTTGTCACTTGGCTTTTTCCTGATGACACTTGCCCTACGCTAGCCCAAGGGATGGCAAACTGGCTATCTCTGGGGAGGCTATGTTCCCAGTCATGCCTCTCGCCCTTGGTCTCTGGTTCCCAATTTTTGTTCTTTTTGGGAGAATGGAAAAACAAACAAAAAGCAACCCAGAAACTTAAAATGTTTTTATTCAGTTTGAGAATTTCATTCAGTCTATTTTCATCTTATTCCCCATCCTGACCCCTCCAAGATTTGCCGCACATCCCAAATCTCTCCAGCCTCATGTCCTTTAAAAACCTCATTTATGCGCGGCCTTGGGGGTGAGCTTTGGCTTCTCTTTATTCTGGAGAGCCTTTTCGGCTTTCCCCTTGCTTCACTCCCATTCACTCTCACTCGCTAGGTAACTCTGGGTCGCTCACCCAGCATGTGCCAGCGGCTAGGCCTTAAAGATGGTGTACGATGGATGACTAGTGCCTCGGCTATTTTACAGTCAAGTGTGTTTCAAGCGGTAACAGGGGAGAAGTTTCAGCTGTGGCCTGTTTAGTGTGGCTGGAGGAGGATGACGGTTTTTCACTTCTGACATCACTGCCTAATGTCAGGTGGCTGGGCTTGGCTCTTTGCCCTGCTGAGGTGAAAGGCGCTCTGAGAGACTTTCTATTTCCCCAGAGGCGCGCACCTGTTGCTGACTCTTCTTGAATATGAAACCCATAGCCTGGAGTCACTTTCTTTGGCTTCCCTTTCCTCTCCGCTCTTTCCGGGGCCATCATGGGGTGGGGGTTGGGTGGGTTTGCGGGTGTCGGAGAGTGACTTGGAGAAGAAGAGCCAACAGCCTGGGTCCCTCAGGTCTGTGACTTTCATGCATTTGGGAGTAGTAATGCTGCCTGCCCATCATGGTCCTTCTGTCACCGAAAGTCACACCTCAATGGGCTTGAGAGTCCACGGCCAAATGTTTGTGCTGGAGGTCAGGGGTGGCTCTGGCTTTGGCAGCTGCTGCTACCTGATACCTGGACTCGTAGTGCTTTGAGGAACATCTGTTTCCTCTTGGCATCAAATGGGTTTTGGCTGTGACCGTGAGGGAAAGGAAGTATTGTATAGTATCATTTACTTTCATAAAAATAGCTTTGAACTCTCCAGGCTTCCTGTGGGTTCAGTCAGTGCTTTTGGAGTCAGGGAGCTGCCTTCGAGGGCACTAGAACCGGCAGAACGAAACGGTATTGGGCCGGGCCACAATCGAAGTGAAGTACACTTAAGTTTGGTGTTTTCCTTGCTGTCATGAAACCTTACCTACTTTATCTTTCAAGTGGGAGTTAGACTCCTGACACAGCACAGCCTGTAAGAGGGCCATGGGCATCAGTGGAAGTCAGTGTCAATGAACAGTAAAGGCCAGCAATCCCTCAAACTGGGCACCAGCATATATATATATATGCTAAGGACTGAGTAGGAAGGGAGCATTCATTGATGTAGCTTGTCATTGAATTAGCATTCAGCTGGAAGTTATTTGAACCCACTATCCTTAATTTCAAAATCAACTTTGTTATACTTACTATATTTATACTTTGTTGGCCAGACAGCCTTACTCACAGATAGTCCCCAAGGGAGAGAGCTTTGATGGCGAAGGGTACAAGACTGGCAAGCTTGGGAATGGCTCGCTTGCTGGAGAGGGGCTCTGGGCCCGCAGGCCTGTCTCTTGTTTCTACCTTCTTTGAATCTCTGTGTTTTCTCCTCGATAATTCTGCCCTTTGAGCTCCTTGCTCTATCCCACCTTTCTCTTTCTGCTGATGAACACTCTCATCACAGGCCAGCCCTGTACTTCTCTCTTTAGCGGAGCTCCTTACAACTCGTTTTCCCTCAGCCACTGCCTTTCCTGGTTCCTTTTGCAGCCTCTGGCCAGGTCGGTCAGTCCTAGGACTTGAACTGCTCCTTGGGGTAGGGACACAGTAGGTGCTAGGATACCTGTGGCTTCTAGGCTCAGCCTCTTGGCTGGCCTGGGAACCAGCCCCTTCAGGGCTATCGAGCACAGCAAAGAGCAATCCTCTTTCCCCTCCAAATCTATGAGCAGCCCACACCACCCGGATATTGGGAACTTGCTGCTGAGCGCCCTGACTTGGAGCTGCTGGAGTGAGAACTAACGCTTGTCCTTCCTGTCTCTCATTTGGACACTTTCTTGTGACTCTCCCACATTCTGTTAGAAACTGCAAGGCCGTGGTCTGGATCAGTAGTAGTCAGTAAAGTGCTTGCCATGGTGGAGTCCTGAGTTTAATTACCTGAAATTATTGAAAAAATCTGAGTGTGCTGACACACATTTGTAATGTCAAGGGCTGATGAGGCAGAGACAGGAGGGTCTTTGGGCTCCCTGGCCAGCTAGCCCTTTCTCAAAAAACAAGGTGAACAGTAATTAGGGAGGATGCTTGAGGTTGACCTCTCAGCTCTACAAGTACCTGTACACACACACACACACACACACACACACACACACACACACACACAGACACATACTCACACAAGACACACATACACACACACATATTCATGTATACAGACAGACGTACACAGAGACACAGACAGACAGACAGAGGTAGACAGACATACAGACACACAAAGAGACATATATCGGCAGACACACATTCACATATATAGACGGACACAGAGGCACGCACAGACAGGCAGGTTTTCTCTCTCTCTCTCTCTCTCTCTCTCTCTCTCTCTCTCTCTCTCCCTCTCCCTCTCCCTCTCCCTCTCCCTCTCCCTCTCCCTCTCTTTCTCCCTGACAAATGCCTCCAGTTCCCTTCTCAGAGATGGTTCTGTCTAGTTATTACCTGGAATTTTTCACTTTCCCCACAGTTCTGGCCCTAACTGTCATAAATAGATGTTTATCTCATTCTCAGTGAAGAGAGCTGATGACATACGAGAGTCTGAGTGGGTGGCGTGTCCATGTTTGGATGAGGCTGTCTCTGTGTGTTAGCAGCTGCAGGCTGGATCTGCGGGTGACTCACATGTGTTAATCCCCATACCTTCTGAAGAGAGAGCACCCTCAGATGCGCATGAGGACATTTGCTCAGAGAAAGAAACAGTCCTGTGGAGGGCTGAAGAGCAGACAACTGTGCCTGGTGGACTGGAGTGGACGGTGCCCATGGAAACCAGTTTGTAAACAGGGATAGTATTGCTTTTTGGAGGGGGCAGCTGATAGGGCTGTGTGTCTCTGAGGCCAGCTTCAGTGTTTGCGCAGGCAATGTGAGCTGGTGTCAGTAGTTAGGAACTAGGGAAGTGAGTACATTTAGCTGCAGAGAGTCAGTGGGGAGACAGGCAGTGGCAGGTGACAGTGGGGTAGTGTTCTGAGCAACCCTGTCTGAACTCATAGGCTGGCGGGCAGCATGGTCATTTTTCCCATTGGGTTTTATTATTGAGGATAATAAAAGAAAAAAAAAAAACTCTTGGCTGTCTTCTTCACACCTTGCCGTAAAGCTTGAACATTCTAGAACTCTGTAGAAACTGGTCAGGTTTTCCTCACAATCCCAACAAACGTCCTTAAGAAAAGTCACTTAGTGTCCCTTGCTCTACAATATGCAGGTTGCTTGTAGATTTCTAAAAGACAGAACATGTAACTTCAGATCTGCTGGCACAGGCCTGTAATCTCGGCCCTTGGGAGGCCAAGGCAGGAGGATTGCTAAATTTGACAATAGCCTAGTCATCAGGGTGAGAAACCTGTCTCAAAAAACTCAAGCCAGGATGGGAGGCATGGTGGCTCAGCAGCCTTTGTAAGTAACTGTTCTTACTTTCACGTCCTTCCTTCCTGCCAGTAGGGCAGGTGCTTGTAGTGGGAGTGGCTATCTGAAATGCCCCCTGCTCTGAGAAATTGACTGTGCAGGTTTCTCCTAAGTCTCCGACAGGCCCGTCTTGCTTCTGCTAAGTGGCTGTCTCGCCAGGCATCCTGGTCTGTTCTGCCACAGAGCCCCGTGAGCTACTCCTTGATGAGTGAGAACACTTGCCACTTATACCCGAGAGCAACGTCGATGGCCTTGAGACTTAGCTTGCTTCATACTTCAGATGTGTGCACGCTGCTGTGAGAGGAGAGCCTTGTTGGCTTACAGCCCCAGCTTGTCCCCGGGGTCCCAAAGCTACGATTCCTACTTTCCCCTCCTCCTCACGGAAAGCTGCTATATGTTGTCTCTCTTCTCTGTATATCTCCATGCAGCTTTCCTGATTGTGAGCAAAGTAGTCATTTTAACCTCAAACACGACTCCCAGGACTTCCCTTTCACTTCGTTATCCCAAGTTACTGTCCTCACCATTGCAAATACAAGCAATTCTTCAAGCCCATGGCAGGGGGCCATGTTTCTTAGCCTCTGTGCAGTTAGGAATAATTTCTTACCTTTCCACGTATGGAATAGATTTGATTCTCTGTAACTTGGTTTTCTGAGTGATTATGTCCTTCAATTCCATTGTCTACTAATATGGTAGTAAAGGCACGATTTTAGATTTTATTTATATCTTTGTTGTTTTGGGAAAATAGTCTAATGTGAAATTACTCCACCCATGAAATACCATCCTGGGCTTTGCTTTTTTTGGGTTTGCTTATTTTTACAAGAGTTTTTCCTGGCGTTGACTTCTTGTAGTTGAATCATATCAGCAATAATATGAACATTCTCAACACATGTTGTCAACATTGTTTGAAGAGTTCTTTTCACCCTAACATAGGGTCTTGGCTAAGGATCTTTAATGTGATTAAAAGCCAAGATAGAATTTCATAGTGAGACATGAATGACTTAAGGAAATCTTAGAGTGTTTTCTGAGGAAGTACTGTTTCTTAGGGCGTCTATGTAAGTGGATTCAGCTAGCTGTGGATCAAAAATTTTTGGGAAAAATTGCCTTTCTAGTGTACATGTACAGATATTTTTTTTCCATGATATCATTCCTTAAATGAGATAGAATTGGGCCGGCTTATATTGTGCTAGTTACTGTGAGTAATTTACAGATGGTGTAAAGGTGGTCGAGGGATGTGACTGTAACCGCATTGTATATAAGGGACTTGACCCTCTGGGTTTTGATATCTGCAGGCAGGCTTGGAACCAGTCCCTTTCAGATACTCAGAAGAATTGCATCCCGAACGACGTCACTCTGACGAGAACGTGAGAGGGAAGGCTGATCATGTGGCTTTATGGATAAAGCACTTGCCTAGCATGTCCAAGGCCCTAGCTTTGTAGGTAGATTGCACTGAGCAATCAGGTGAACAAAAGTGTGGGAAGGGCGTATGGGGGCCTGGTGAGGATGTGGGGGTTTACGAGTACAGACTCATGATCCTTCATCTGCAGCTCTAATACCCAAAGGAAGCTACAAATATAAGGGGAGGTGTTGTCCTTATAGTTAATTTGAAGTTCGACCTGCACTTTACCATACCTGGGTGGGGAAGCCAAACCTGATCTTGTGGAATTCTTTCGGCGTCTTCTCTGATTCTCTTCACCACTCATAAGCAGGTCTGCTGCAGAATTGAATGTGTTTAGTCTCAGGGACATACATGCCTTGGATCTTGCTCCTTTTTGTTTTGGATGTAACCTGTGTTTCCTCATGTATAATTTTTTTCTCTCATGGGAGGAATTGTTTAAGGCTAGGTGGGAACATGGGCACAGGAAGTGAGCGCAGGAGCATGGAGGGCTGAATGTCTAGCCTGGCACACTCAGGGTTTAGTAACGACCAGCTCATCAGCATGAAGCCAGGCATAACTTCATGGGGATCAGACACAGACATGGGTAGAGCACAGTTTATGGACTCTTTATTCATGTGCGATCTCTGATTGAAGCTCGGGCCAGAAACAGGACAGAGTAGGAAGTCGGCACCAGATCTCTTGTTATCAAAGTTAACCCTCTGTTCTGGATCATTATCCTGTGGTTATGTAAAATACTCAGATTATGAGAGGCGACATGAGAATTTTGTATGCTATTTTTACAACTCATTTTAATAGGTGTAAGGCCATTTCCAGACAGTTTATAAGGACATGAAACAAAAATGGTTATCAGGTTATATTTCAAGACAGGCTATAAAGAGGTGAAAAGACTGTGAGAGAACAGTCTCATGGCCACTGCTATTAAGTAGAGAGTGTCCATTAGTGGGGGGGCGGGGGCGTTGATCTTAGAAATCTGCACATTCAGTCGGGTGTTATTTCAGAGTCAGAAGGGCACGTCTTACCGGACCTCTTTCTTTTCTTGACATGGGTGAAAAGCAAAGCCACGGCTTCAGCTTAAGGGCAGTAAAGAAGAGTTGGCAGCCAAGGACAGTGTTGTGCAGAGTCTGATGGAGGAGAGCCAAGGCCCTCCCACTTGGTCACTCTGGTGTTGGGGTGTGGTTTGGCACCAGCTTTTACCTGATGCTTGGCACTGTTAGGAGTATAGGGTTCATTAGTTTGGACTGACAGTCATAATACGATGTTCAAAGCCAAGGGGGTTTGCCCATAGCAGGATAAGAAACTCGTGCGTTCTGTGACTCAGTCAGCTGACCTGGGCTTGAAGGGGCGTGTCTGTTTATATTTGTGTATATGTTTACCTATGTGCATATATTTGTGTGTGTGTTTGTATGCATGTCTGTGCTTATGTTTATAGATTTATGCATTCGTGTGTGTGTGTGTGTGTGTGTGTGTGATATGCTAGCTATGTTTCTTCCATAGAGGGTCGGTATCTGAATATCTTTCCTTCTCTCACCCGCTCGGCTGTGCTGCATGTGTCTCAGCTGTTTAGTTCTTTATTCTCTTTCCACACCATTCCTTTCTTTCCCTGCTGGTGAGAAGAGACCCAGGCTGCCAGCCCAGTTGCTGTGGGGCTGTGACAGAGAGAGTGGTGTGTACCAAATTTGATTACAGCTGTCTCAACACCAGAAGAATGAGAGAGTGTGCGTACCCTGGACAGATAATTGCGACAGAAATGACCTATTGATTTCACGTGAGCTAGGAATGAGGCCACCGTGTAACCCATCAGAAGAACGGATCTGTGAGGAACAGGTTCCTGCAGTCCTGAGGAATTTTTGCAAAGAGCCTGCCATAAAGGGTTTTTAGGAGTTCCTTCCGTTCACCTTATTTTTCTCATTCTCAGGGGTTAGCGGTAGCCCCAGAGGTTACTCCGTGTTCCATCTGTCCTGAAGAGAAGCCAGTGTGGAGGCTAAATGGGCCGAAGCGTGGCTTCTTTGCTTTTGAGCTTTGATGACGTTTCCATTTAGCTCAGTGAGATTGTTTTAGAAAATTTCCCACAGTGGAAAGTTCTCTTGGACATAGGAAAGTTCAGTGGTCACTTTCAAAACCAGCCGTGTGCCAAGAAATAACTAAAACAATGGATTACGTAGGGCAGCCTTGGGACATGGAAAGTTTTAAAAGATGGATGATTCATATTATTAATGCAGGTTGCAAGACTTGAGGCCTTGCATTGGAAAACAGAGAAAAAGAAAAGAGGCCTTTCTTCCTTTGCTTATAATTTCTTTTGCTGGGTAAAAGAATTATTCTTATTTTCTATGGTGATTATTTTGCCTGCATGCATTCGGTGTCTGTGAAGACCAGGAAAGGGTGTTTGCTTCCCTGGAACTGGCGTTTTGGTGGTTGTGAGTACGTGGTCCCTCCGCAAGAGCACTAAGGCCTCCTAACCACTGAGCTACCTCTAAAGCTCCAAGTGTTCTTTTCTTTTCTTTTTTTTTTGATTTATTTTTATTTGTTTTATGTATATAAGTACACTGTAGCTGTACAGATGGCCATGAGCCATGGTGTGTGTGGTTGTCGGCCCTACTCGCTCTGGCGTAATACACTGTAGCTGTCTTCAGGCGCACCAGAAGAGGGCGTCAGATCTCATTATGGGTGGTTGTGAGCCACCAAGTGGTTGCTGGGATCCGAACTCAGGACCTTCAGAAGAAGCAGTCAGTGCTCTTACCCGCTGAGCCATCTCACTATAATAGCCCGTGCTATTTTCTTTTAAAGTTAATGTTCCTATCTTAGGTTTTCCTGCTGTGAGGAAATACCACGCAAACATACTGATAGCCGCTGACCTGGGCTCCGCATGAGTACTTACGATTTCGTACTATGTGCATTATAGCAGTAAAATGGTCACTTCTCCTGGGTTTTGACTAAGCAACATGATCTGAGCCATTCTGAGGTATTTTACTGTCTCATCTCATCTTATTCATTTGGAGAATGAGGATCAGAGGAGATTGTATTTATTTATTTGTTTTTTCCAGAGTCACAAGTCTATGGTCTTCTGAGCTCCATAGGTTGCTTTTAGTTGGAACTCCCATGGATCCTGGTAGGGTTGCATATTCTGTGAAGATCTTGGTGCTAGGTACAGATTTTCTGTTTCAGAGGAAGGAAGAAAGCTATTAGATCAATACTCTCGTACGTAGTGCAAATACTTTTCCTTCTTTCTTGACGTTTATGGATAACACATATGCAAATGATGTCAAAAGAACAAGACAAACATCTAAAACAGAAGTCTGGAAAATATGAGTTAAAAAATCGTCACCTCTGATAACTCTATGTGGTTATTAGTTTTTCTACCATAGCAGTTTCTTTCTCCTTTCCTTTGCGGTTTTTGGAGACAGGGTTTCTCTGTGTAGCCCTGCCTGCCTGGCTGGCCTTGAACTCACAGAGAGCCTCTTGCCTCTGCCTCCTGGGAGTAAAGGCCTGCACCACCACCGAAGTAAACACTGTTGGTGTGTGTATACATAGTGGTGTGTGTGTGTGTGTGTGTGTGTGTGTGTGTGTGTGTGTGTGTTGGTCCTTGCTGTCAGACACCATCAAACAAGAAATGTTAGCATCTCCCTGGTTGATTTAGAGCATTCAAAGGCTCTTAGCTGTGACTATTAAAACCAAAAGTACCTCAAGAGCTCTGACTGACTGCAGAGTTTAACTTCCTGTCTGGCACCGAAGGGAGGTGGAGTTAGATTTAGTCAGATCCTCTTGTGGGAAAAATAAAAGGGACTTTAAAAAAAAAAAAAAAAAAAAAAAAAAACAACCTAACAGGACATCCCAGTGTGCAGTTCGAAGGCAGCTTTTGTGTTGACTTCCTTCAGTTTCCCTCGGCTCAGCCACTGTAGGTGATGAGCAGTCTGGCAGCCACCACATTTCGTTGGAAAAAGTGGAGGTTGGATTTGCCTGGGCAGGTATCTCTCCAGGCTTGCAGGAGATCCCCGGGTAAGTTTGTCCGTTTGCTAGACACCAGGTGGTAGGGGCGGCTTTTGAAAGAACGTGTTCAAGTCGGCAGAGCCTCCCTGTAAGTCAGGAAGCCGCCGCAACTAGGGCTTATCTGTGACAGGCAGAGGTGGCCTGTTCCTCCAGAGGCTGGGTCGCTGTGGAGCCGGACCGTGGCCACACCTCAGGTGCTGCTTTTCTTTGGACTGAAGCTGTTGAATGCTGTTCAGTGCCGAGCGCTTACTCCTGGTTTGTTTTTATTTACTGTGTGTTGGTGTTTTGCCAGCACGTGTGAGGATGTCAGGTTCCCCGGAACGGGAGTTGCAGCACCTCAGGTGCGAGCTGCCTCCATGTGGGGACTAGGAATTGAACCAGTGCTCTGAACCGCTGAGCCATGCTCCAGCTCCCCGACTGTTTACTCTTAAAGAGAAAGCTTTTCCTCTGTGGCAGGCTACTTATGTAGCCTAGGCTGGCCTTGACCTCTGGATCTTCCAGCTCCACCTCTGGTGAGCTGGATTTTTGGTGTGCGGCACCAGATCCGAAGCTGAGGTGCTCAGTGTTGAGAGACCTTTCTAAGAAGGCAGCATTCTTGGAAGCACAGATGTAGTTCAGAGTCGGGAAGGAGCGCAAGTCTGCATTGCATTGTGGGGGATTGTTGGGGTGAGTGGAGGAAACTGGGGGCTTCTGTTTATTACAGGCTTGTCCCTGGAAAGGCAGAGCTTCCAGGGGCTTGCTGTCTATTTCCAGAGTGACTTACTTTTTCTGATGGTTTCAGACATCCATGTATTCTTAAATGGAAACATGAATATGCTGGCTATGTGGTCTGTCTGAGAAAAAAACAATCCAAAAGATGTGTTTTGGTGCGCTGTAAGTTCCCTGAGCCAATACTTCCCCTATAAAAGAACAGAAACCAAAGCAAACAACAGCACATCACCAGAAAACCCAAAAAAAAAAAAAAACCAAAAACCAAAAACCAACCAAACAAAAAAACCTCAAAATATTTTAAAGGTACTTAGTTTTTTTTTTTTTTGTTTTTGTTTTTGTTTTTGTTTTTTTTTTTTTTCAAGACAGGGTTTCTCTATGTAGCCCTGGCTATCCTGGAACTCACTCTGTAGACCAGGCTGGCCTTGAACTCAGAAATCCACCTGCCTCTGCCTCCCAAGTGCTGGGATTAAAGCCGTGCGCCACCACCGCCCAGCCTTATTTATTTTCTTCTTTGCGATTTTTCTCCCCTTTCAATATTTTGCTTCCTTAGTAGTATAGGAACACGGCACTAGGTGTGACCTAGAAGCCTGCCACTGAAATAAGAGGGCCAGCTTGCATTTTCTTAGTGACTAGCTTCTTGGCCAAGGGCTCTGGGCTGTCCGAGGGCTCCAATTATCCACATTGCCTCTGTCTTTGTTTTCTTACTGAGGAGCTCTGCGGTCCCGACATATAATCATGGTGCCTTTCAGAGCTGTGACTAACGCTCTCTGAACCGAGGTAATCGCAGTGGTACCTCGACCTTTCCTGAAATCCCTTCGGAGTGTGGTGGACTTCTCTTTTCTCCCGCCTGCTCCTGTCTTGCTTCAGAGGGTCTGGAGCAGCTGCCGTGGTTGGAATCAGAAACCAACCAGCAGAAAATGATGAGCAGCAGTGAATAGAGTTAGTAGATGACAGTGTCAGGTATTTGAAAACACTGTCTTGGCTGAGTTCTGCTCTATTGAGGCAGTGCTCCTTCCTTTGCTCTGGCCGCTATGAAGGCTTTGGCAAGATAGCATTTAAAAAAAATAAAAATATTTCAGGGATGTTATTTTCATAAAAATAGAAAAACCAATGTTTCCCCGGGCCCAAATTCTATAGGAGTTCAACATCTCTTCTTTTAGATTAAGCTGGGTTTATTCTAGTTTTGTGATGCACATTTCTTCAGTGATCTTGATAGAAGTAAAGATAATAGAATTATTGACTAAAGTAGTATTTTGATGGGA
The DNA here is from genome assembly GCA_019843815.1 of Montemys delectorum. NCBI lineage: Eukaryota > Metazoa > Chordata > Mammalia > Rodentia > Muridae > Montemys > Montemys delectorum. The sequence continues at coordinate 11,944 of JADRCD010141386.1, read as the reverse complement.
CACACATTCACGTAGGCGGCTGTGAATGGCCAGGTGACGTGCCTGAGGTTCCCCCTGCTCAGGGAACAACTGTGGGAGAGCCTGCTTATTTTGCTACCCTTCCCACTCTCTTACGGGCTGATGAGACTCTTTGTCTAGATTGGCATTTCCTTTTTAGATGGATGGGTCAGGCGATTCGGAACTCCAGCTGTCCATGGTAGCCACCTGGGTCCTAGGACTCTTTCCAGAGGCTCTGATGTGGCTGAACGGAGACAGTGACTGTGTAGCTTTGCCACAGCTCTCAGGAGTGCCCTGGATGGGACCGTGTAGATGGGCCTGTGGAGATAATGGCTTTTGTGCCAACTGAACTGGCAATTCCACCCTGCATGGATAAGAAGGCATTGTCTGCCCTGACCCCGGGTCTCCACATGAGGAGGCAAAAGTCCATAGTGCTGTGGAACAAGCGAATGAGTTCCTTGGTTAGGATCAGGCAAAGGCTTAGCTTCCAGAGTGTGCTGATGTCCAGGGTGTAGGATTGACATTTGAGAGGGAGGAGCTCAAGAGCGAGCTCTTAGGGACTGGGCGATTCACTGGACTGTTCTGATGAAGCAAGGTGAATTGGGCACTTGAAGATTGACACCAGGGACTGTATTAAAGGGTTGCAGCATTAGGAAGGTTGAGAAGCACTGCGCTGGAGCCAGGCAAGGTGGCACGGGCCTTTAATCTTAGGACTCAAGAGACAGAGAGGCAGGGATCAGTAGATCTCCGGTGAGTTCCAGGGTAGCCTGAGATCCTGTGTTAAGAAAAAGGAGAAAGAGATACTGAACTGTTTATAGAGTCCTGGATCCCAGTTACCCCTGTCATGAACTATGTGAATCACTGCGTCTTGGAGACCTATTGGTCTCTCCAACAGGATTTCCCCCAAGGGATGGTATTTAGGATTTGCATGTTTTAAGTACTGTGCAAAATAACAGTAATAGCACCAGAAAAATAAAAAGCATATGCCGTGTAACTGGTAGTACGCAAATCGATTGATAATGGACTTGGATGGCTGGTCAGTGTCTAGGAAAAGGAAATCCAACATATCAACTATGGTACGCAAAGATATTTAAGCTACAGGCTCTCACTCCATCGTCTCCTGTGTATTTTTCCTTGGTATCACTTGAATGGCTGTTCGTGGACCTGGTCCTAGATCTGTTTAATGTTTTCCCATCATTTCCCTGACCCGTGCTTAGAGGGCACCAGGTGCTTCCTGTTTCAATCATTAGCAAGTTCAGGACTTGTTGGAAAGCGGCATTAGGTACTGTGTGGGAATTTGATAGGATCTGGGTCTAGTGCTCCTCCTCCCCTCCCCAACCCCCCATTCCTGTCTCAACACTTTGACCTTAATTTCAACGGTTCAGTGAACTGGCAACTCTAAGTAGTTTTTTCCCACTGCACTAGGACTTGCATTGTTTGGTGGAGGAAGATGAGTCATAGCCTGCTTCTGCCATTGTGTGAGGTGACATTGTGTGAGGTGACATTGTGTGAGGTCTAGGGCTGAAGAACACAGGTCAGGCTTTTTGTGTAAATTGGAGTAATCAAAACGGGGCGGGGTAGGTGGGCATGACTGGACTATGAGCCAGGGTCGCCATGCTGGTGAAATTATTCTCAACTTGGAGGAACATTTTATTTTAACAAATGTTTTACCTCAAGCCTAACTTTTAATAATGCTTTGAAAACAATCTTAAGGAATCAGACTCCTTCAAACAAAAGTCATTGCAGAATCAAAATTACATGGAACAGAAAATTGTCCACCTCCCTTTTCTCCTGTCCCCACAACCAGGGTTAGTACCTTGAGTGTTCTGGGTAACCCTTTTGCTAAGAATATAAAAATATAAAGCTTTATATCTAAGTTCCCAAAAGTACAAAAATTTCCCCTTTGTATCAAATGAAAATCTCTGGGTGTTAAGGGGCATGCAATTAAATCAAACCAAAGCAAAACCCAAGCCACAAGCCAATAACTGAAGATTACAAATATCAGGGCCTGCATATCTTAGCATACTGAGCTACCGTGAGAGGAAGTGTGTTTTTATTATTAAACTGCCACTGTAGAGGGTAGGTGAGTGTTTGAATTTGTGATGTGTGTGTGTGTGTGTGTGTGTGTGTTAGAATGTGTCTTGGGATAAATCTCCCTATCTTTTCTGATGTTGGTGCCCATTTTCTTCTGTTGCATGGAACCCTGATTCTGAAACTCTTACTGATTCCAAAACCGATTCTTACATAAAACGGGAGATTTTGAATAACTTGCTTTAATTTTACTTTAGTTTTAAGATGGTTAACCTCTAACTTAAAAGGTCAACATTATTTGGCTCGTCTCTGAGATAGAGGTTTAAGTCTTCGGAATCAGACTCAGCAGTTTTCCTCTCTTTTTGGCAGCTGTGGAGACAGCTGCCATCCTAAACCATGCTGAGACTAGTCATTATTTAGGTACCCTCAATATTTTATTACATTTTTCAGATACCGGTAATTAATTTCACATGGATGGTAAACCCGGAATTCTTTAAGGTCCACTTTCCATATATTGTGGAGCCTGTTACAGTTAGGACAAGGAGGTTGTGGAGTGAAACTTGAAACTGAGTATCAGTTCTGTTGACACTTCACTGACAGTGAAGCCTGTGGCTGGAGGGAGGCTTCGGGCTAAGGCTACTTGATGCTCTTGCATAGGACCCCATGTGGGGTAGCCTATAACCATCCATGACTCTTCTTCCCCGAGACCCGATGGCCTCTTCTGGCCTTCAAAGGCACTGCATGCCTATGAATATACATAGACTCATACACATACAAATACACTTAAAATTCAATAAGTCTTCAAGATGGAGCTGGTAAGATTCATTTTGTTCTGTAAAGATATGTGAAAATATAAATTTCTTATCTAAGCCCAATTGAGGGAAGGATCATAACAAATGATGACCACTTACAATAATGGAGTCTTTCAAGCTAATGTAGGAAAAAAATATGTGTGGTATTAAAGGGAGATGAGGCTTTTGTTTAAATCTGGCACCGTGCTTACCAACATTTATTATTTGCTGTTTTGTTCCTATCCTTCAATCCAGATAGATCCCTTAGGAATTTTCCACGTTCAAGCACTGAGCCTGTAATTTTAGGCTGGGCTCATTGAACTGTAGGTGCTTGCATGGCAGGACATACACAGCCATACAGGAGGGCACATGGGCTCTTTGTGGAATGGGATCGTGGCATGGTGCCCAAAGTGGTTTTGCTGTTTTCAGAGTTCACTTTCATTTGCTCAGAAAGGATCTCTTTTTCCTTCCTCTTTCTGCTGGCAAGCAGAGAGGCTGGGGCACCTGGCTGCCCTTCTAGTTCTCTGCCTTGTGACCTATTTGCTTTCTGGTGTCTTGTATAAAAAACTTTATTTAGTCTGCAGAGAGGGTTATTTCTCCAACTAGAGGAGCGCCGTCACCACAGTCTAGAAGCATGATGGATGCCCAGTGAGTGCCATTGCTCCAGATACTATAGGAGGCTGACTCCAAGTTGCTAGGAAGAAAGACACCAAGCTCAGATTCCACCAGCTCGCTTTGCCCATCATCCGTGAAAATACTGCCAGATAGCCATCTGCCTGACCCTCCACAAAGCAGGTCCCCTTACTGCACCGGCTCTGACCCTTTTCTCTCTTGGTTGGTACAACAAGCTCTTTGTTGAGAACTTAGTGCCAAGGCTAGTCTCCCGGCTTCTGACCTGGCCTATTTCCTTGCTGACTTCTGGACTGCATGCTTTCAGCTTCTGCTTGGTCTATGACATTTACCCTTTTCCTGGTGTTTGTTGCTGCTGGGCGGTTTTGCTGATCCCCCCTTTTTTTTTGTCATCACTCAGAGGGAGACTCACCCATGTCTAATAGTGTCTTCTAGTTCTCTGAATTAGTAAAGATGGTTGTAAATATGTATCCGCTGGGCACGATAGTGAGCGTGTACTTGCAATGCCAGCACTTGGTAGGGGGAGGCAGGGGGATCGCTTCAGACCAGCCTGGTTGACATCGTGAGGTCTAGGCAAGCCAGGATTACATAAGACCTTGTTGAAAGCACCCAAGTGCTTTCAAGTGAGAAAGAAAAAAAAAAAGTGTATTTATTATCTAACTCTGAGTCACTAGTGTAAAACAGGAAAAAAGATAGTCAGGGTGTGTTTGCATGCCCTGCCAGACAGCAGTTCTGGCCTGGGGTTCCATGATGAAAAATTCCTAGCCCATTGCTATGCTCTGGGGAAGAGGCAAACGTTAGTTTCTAAGGTTTGTTGTTGTTTTTATTAACTTGACATATTTTCATGTGCTATTTTTCTTGAATTGTGTTGCACATGCTCAAGAATTGGAAAAAAAAAAAAAAAACAAAGACAGAAATGATCTGCTTAAGCAAGTATTGATTGAGTGCCTGCTGTTTTCTTCGTCTTAGGACCAAGTGGAAGTGTTACAGTGTTTTAAATATCTATTTTTAAAGATAAGGTTTCTTTTATTTATATGCATGTCTATGTTTGTGTGAATGTTTGCCATGCCTGCAGAGGCCAGAAGAGGACGCTGTATTCCCCCCCGCAGCTGAAGTTACAGGTAGTTGTTATAAGAAGCCTGACTTGGATGCTGGGAATGGAACTCAGGTCTTCTGGAAGAGCAGCGGGTGCTTTTGACCTTTGAACTAGTTCTCCAGCCCTGGGTTAGACTGTTTTATCTTCAATTCTTTGGAATCTCTACTGCTGGGTTCTTGTTCTATGGTCAGTTCCCAGGCAACAGGTTTCGGGACAGCCTCTGCTCCGGTTGTTTGGGACCCACATGAAGACCAAGCTGCACCTCTGCTGCATATGTGTAGGGAATTTTAAATAGTTTTTTTTTTTTGTTGTATTGTTTTGTTCTGTAGCCCAGGGTCACAGCATATACTTTGCAGACAGGGCACAGAGCTAGTTGATAATCATTTGTCCTGAGTGTGAAGTGCAGGCTCATCAGTGATGTATGGTAGGGCCTCATCGAATGCTTGAGTGTTGGGTTTGAGGTCTAGATCAGTCCTGTCGAAAGGTAGTGAGTGGGTGTGAGTGTGACTGACATCAACATACTTGACAATACTGATGTGCCCACCAGCAGGCGGGTTGCAGGGGATGTGAAAAAAAAAAAAAAAAAAAAAACCAAAAAACTGCAGTGCTAAGCAACCTGGTCAAGAGGGCACCGTGTTGCTGTTCAAGTAGGCTAAAACTGGAAAAATAATTAGCATGTGGAAAGGTTCTTCTGTGGAAATGGCTGTAAGTTAAAGGAAGCAGGTTGATTTTTCTGAGTTGGAACACCTATTCAGCCTCAAAATAATGTTTTCACATTTTGTTCTACCAAAATACCAATCCTCCCCCCACCCCACCGCACCCTGTTTTCCAGCCCGAGTGTGGCTGGAGTTGAGCTCATCTGCTCTGCTACCTTCTAGTAGCTTGACTGGCACTTTGGGGCCAGCAAATGAGAGGCATGCAAAGCTTGTGTTTCTTTGTAGCCCTGATTGACCTTGACCTTCTGATCCTAAGGCTGAGATGACAGGTGTTTGCCACTGTAAAAGTAACTTTTACTAACCTGATGCAGTTGTTAACTGCTCTCCTTGGCTTATCATCTCAGTGTGCTAACCTAGGCCTAGTTCTGGAAACTTCTACTCTCCATACAAGCTAATCTAGGCCTAAAATGTTTTCAGCCTCTGAGACTTATTGCTGAATAGGCTCACCCTTTCTGGTTCTTCCTGATCTCTGGCTGGCTGATTCAACTCAGCTGTTCTGGCTCAAAACTCCTCTCCAACTGACTAGTTCAATCTGGTTTATCTCTCAGCTGCTTCTGAATGGCCCTGCCTGGCCTCATACTATCTTTGGCAATCTGTTCTAATCTTCTGGCTCCTTCTCATTCTCTAGCTCATTCTGTCTTCACCGGTATCTAGTTTGTTCTCTTTCTGCAGCCTGTCTCTGTACAACTATCCTGGTAAAACTGCTCCTTCTTTCTCTTTTTCTCTGTGGCAGCTCCCTTAGGTCATTTCCCTTTCCTCTCTCTTCTTGTGAGACTTGGTCATATCCTATTCTGTCAAATCTTTCTCTGATTCATCACTTTGTCTCTCAATCATCACCTACAAGTGCGGGTGCTTCCTTCTATAAACTAACTTTACCTTCATTGTTTGGGATTAAAGGTGTGTGCTAATGGCTGAGCTGCACCATAACTAGAAACAGGTTTTTGTTTTTGTTCATTTATTTATTTTGGTTTTTCGAGACAGGGTTTTTCTGTATAGCCCTGGCTGTCCTGGAACTCACTCTGTAGACCAGGCTGGCCTCCAACTCAGACATCCGCCTGCCTCTGCCTCCCAAGTGCTGAGATTAAAGGCATGCGCCACCACTGCCCGTCTATTTATTTATTTATTTTTTACAGTAAATAACAAAATTTTGGGGTTCACAGTGTGATCAAATAACCTGCAACATGGCACCATGCCTGGTTTCTCCGAGTCTGAGGACTGAATCCAAGGATGCTTGTATGCTAGCAAGTGCTGGGACAACTGAATCACTCCCCAGCCAGGTGCTGGGGAGCCAGGTGCTGGGATCCAGATGTGTCCTCACAGTTCACTCTGCTCTTAGAACAATTCTCTATTCAGGTGATCAAGTACACCTTGTCCAAGAATTCTTCCCTGACTTCTAAATACGGGTTTCCCTCCTCTCTGATCTACATCTTTCCCAAGGGTCAACTTCAGATATCCCTGGGTGTATTTCCCAACACTGCCTTTGTGAGATATGTTGCTGGTCTGTGCTGTTGACAGCTGGTCTGTCTCTGCCATGTAGGGCTTAGGAACATCTTTTGCGCTTTTACTACTATGTGTCTGAGAACCTTCTTTTAGGCTCTGAGTTTAAGTCTGGCTAGTTCTTTCTGACTCGACTCCTCAGACCCATCCTAGCTCCTGGGTTATTTGTTGGCTTGTGAATTTTTTGGCCAGCGAACTCAGAGTTGTATGGATGCAGCAGGCCTAGGTGCTGGTAGAATGCAGACATCTGAACAAAGCCATATGAGGAATATCAGCCCATTAATCTTTATTGTTTTGTTTTATAGATCAGCAGTATGTGAAAATTTAATACACATTATGGCTACTTTTTGCTTTTGTTTATGTTTGAGAAAATATATTTTTTGCATTTTAATCCTTAAAATATTTTTCATCCCCTCATTATTTGCTTATTGTATATTTTTTGGTGTGATGTGTACATGTGTATGTTTGTGCATGTGTATGACCAGGAATGAATATGGAGGCTTGTGGGGATCAGTTCTCCTTTTCTGACATGTAGATTCTGGGGATTGTACCCAGATTGTCAGGTTTGATGGCAAACAACTTTATGTATACCTTGCTAGTCTGCGTTTTTACTTTTCTTTTAGAAGGTTTTACATTTACAGGAAAATTGTAAAGATGGTTCTGAGAGTGTACTCAGTTCCTTGTCTACTTAGTTAATATCTTTCTGTCATTGCTATAAACAAATGGACCATTAGTATACTAGTCATGAAGTCATTAACAGAAATCCCAAAAGTTTCCTTAAGAGTTATTATTACTGATTTTTTTTTAAAAAAATTATATAGCTATTATTTATAACATCACATTTTGATTTGACTTGTTTTTGAGTGTGCTCAGGTTCAGAGCTTTTGAATCTTTACATGTTATAGTTTGTAAACACATTCACAAAACAGATGAAAACTTGTGACGTGGGAGTCGGTCTCTGATGAACCTTCTGGGACCTGGTGAAGGAGAGGGCTATTGTAAAGGCTGGCTTATGTCTAAAATCTCTGCATTACTTTGCAGTAATGAAAATAATTACTTGTGAGTACCTTAGGTTCTATTACACGTATGTTTGAGTTACTTATAGTCTCCTCAAGCAGAAAGGATCATTCGAAATATTAGCTATGGAATAGCCCTTGACCAGTCAGATCCCAGAAAAGAGGCCAGCTCAAAAATGAATAACTGTTGGGCTGGTGAGATGGTTCAGTGGGTAAGAGCACCGACTGTTCTTCCAAAGGTTCAAATCCTAACAACCACATGGTGGCTCACAACCACCCATAATGAGTTTTGAAGCTACAGTGTACTTATCTATAATCATAAATAAATCTTAAAACAAATTGAATAACTGCTCTGCTAACTTTTGAGTACCCTGTAACGTCTCTAGACATTGCTATATGACTCACTCAGTTGGGAACCTTAATGTAAGGCAGTTATAGCAGCCAGGCTCTCTGACAGTGAGTGAGTACTGTGCTGTTTGTCATTGTTGATGTCTTTTTCATTTGTTATTTACTTCTGATCAATTAAAAACATATAGCTTAGTGGGACATCAGAAGATAAGTCACTATATGTTAAAAATGAGATTCTAGGCCAGTGAAGTAGAGGCATTTGCTGTGGCAACCCTCTGACCTGAGTTTGATCTCTGGAACTGATGGTGGGAGGAAGAGAGTTAACTACTGCAAGCTGTCCTCGGACCTCCACTTATGTGCTCTGGCTGGTACACTCATGGAATTTGGAGGCCAGTTGCTCCCAAACCTCATTCACCTACCTGCTGCTTGCTTTGAGTGATTGCAGCAGCAAGCGCTTGGAGCCTGTACTTTGGTTCCTGCCAAATCTCCCTCCTATCCCCATGATGATATGTTATTAGTATCCTGATCCCTGTTATTTGTTAAGTTAATCTGTACTTGGGGAGTCTAGTAAGATCACAGCATTTTGTTTTCTATGACTTCATTTTGTAACATATGCCCTGGGTGGGGGCAGCTATGCTGGAGACGGTGGAGCCCAACAACTTACTATCTACAAACCTCATTTTTTTTTTTGTTTGTTCGTTTGTTTTGTTTTTGTTTTTTGTTTTGTTTTGTTTTTGGAGACAAGGTTTTTCTGTATAGCCCTGGCTGTCCTGGAACTCACTTGTAGACCAGGCTGGCCTCCAACTCAGAAATCCACCTGCCTCTGCCTCCCAAGTGCTGTGATTAAAGGCGTGTGCCACCCCTGCCTGGCTACAAACCTCGCTTTATACTTAGCCTTCCTGTCCTCTTCAGGGTTCCAGAAACAGATGCCTCCATTGTAGTCTTTCTGCCTTGTTTTCTAAGGTAGCCATTTTCCTGTTAACAGAAAGTGGTTTTTATAGTCTTTAATCCACTGAAACAGAACAGTCTGTGGGAATGGACGATCAGATGAATGGCCCATACTAGCATATTTCATCTCAGTCCTTCTGTGGAAATATGGGCAGCCTTACTGTGCTTTAAATGATTTGGTCGTGTTTCTTAGTAAATATTTACTTGCTAATATTGGTTGATTAGAAAGTTCTTCTTGTTACTGTTTTTTCTTAAACCTAGGCTAGCCTCAGACCTGTTGGTTGTTGAAAATGGCAGGAACCTTGGATCCTCCCACCTCTAACTTCTGAGTGTTGGGATTACAGGCCTGCGTCACCATGCTTAGTTTGATGTGGCAGTGTGGACTCAGCCTAACCACAGGCACTGCTTAGAGAAAATTAGATACATATTTTGTTGTTCTTGTTTGTTTTGGCTTTTTAAGACAGGGTTTCTCTTTGTAACCCTGGCTGTTCTGCAACCCTCTGTAGATCAGGCTGGCCTCGAACTCAGACATTTGCCTGCCTCTGCCTCCCCATGTTTGCCCAGCCTTGTTCTTGGTATTGTTACTTTCATTGTCATTGGTTCGTTCCTGCATTCTAGTTACTTATTTCCAATAACTTCCTAGGAACTTTTAGGATAAGAAGTTTAATTTTACGATGTAGGGATGGTGCTGATGCTAAGGTCCTGTTCCCCAGTTGGTTCTTGATCTATCAGTAAAGATGCCATGGGTCTGTTACTGGGCAGAAGGAATAGGCTGGACTTCTGGGACTAAAGGTAACTGAGCAACTAAAGTTGAGAAGAGATTTAGGATGCTGAGGTAAGAGTATTGGGGGAGGATATGCTAGCCACGAGAGTTTAATAATGCCCAGCAACTAAGCCATAAGGCAAGTTGAACTTTTCCTGTGTATGTCTGTGTTTTTCATCCATGGATCCAATATTCTCTGGAGGGGGTGGACTGGTAGTGCAGTCCATTCCTGGAGCTGGTAGCAAAAGCTACATGCAACATTGAAACTATTAACATGGATTGTTAAGTGGTATTCAGAAGACTCAGTCATGTTTAGTATGTTTGATAATATTGTTTTCAGCCAGTCTCTCATTGTTTGCATTATATGTTTATTTGCATTTAAAAAAAAGATTATTTAGCTTTTATGTATATGGATGTTTTTAATTTCCATATACATTTGTGTACTACATATATGTCATATCACTAGAGGCCAGGATATCTTGGAACTGGAGTTATAGATAGTTGTGAGCTGCCATGTCGTTGCTGGGAATTGAACCCAGGGACCCTCATTTGGGAAAATACTTCTGTAAGACTGGGCTGCAGGCTAACCTATAGGGTGTTTTCTTAACTGGTGATAGGTGAGGGAGGGCTGAGCCCATTGTTGGTGGTGCCATCCCTGGGATAGTGGTCATGTGTTCTATGAGAAATCAGGCTGAGAAAGCCATGGAGAACAAGCCATAAAGCAGCACTCCTTTATGGTTTCTGTATCAGCTCCTGCCTCCAGGTTCCTGCCCTGTTTGTTGTCCCGCCCTTACTCCTTTGATGATGGACCATGATGTGGAAGTGTAAGCTGAATAAACTCTTTACTCCTCTCCTTGTTTTTGGTTATGGTGTTTCATTATAGTAATAGTAACCCTGACTAAGACAATTCCTATCATGTTTTCATATTTGCTATGTTTTCTGGTACTACTTCCAAGAGAAATGACAAAGACTTGACTCTTCACCATAGTATCTCCTTTGTAAGATAAGCCAAAGTATCACATTAGCCAGCTAATCCCATGTCCTTGGCTGATGATAGAAGAAGGAAGAACTTTCCTGAAGATTCCCCCAAGTCTACAGGACTGGGCTAATCCACAGCAGGATGAAATTTAGTGTCCTCAATTGATGTCTGTCAACCCCACTATCTCCCACTGTCCTGGGGACCTTACAGGATTTCAGACTGACTACAGTTTTCCCTTGTGGCCTGGCCCACACAGAACATGACTAATATTAGGAAGTAGGGAAGGGCCCCTTTATAGACTTTTCTAATTTTGTTCTTCATTTTCAGCTAATTATTCATGCCTTGCGGGGGAAAAATAGCTTAGTAGGCAGGACAATATTAGTTTTAATTGTGAGCTTAGTCCAGAGGGCTGTGCTTGAGTGAAAACCATCCAGGAGTTGGGGAAAGAGCAGATGGTTCTATTTCTGGCTACTGATAGGGGCTTTGCAGGGCTGTAAGGAACAATGGGTGTGTTGATTACGGGCACAGGTTAGTTCCTGGGATCACATCCATCATGCCACTACTTCCTCACTGATATTGAAAGAAACTAAAAACAGAGGTCAAATTCTTACAACTACCATCACCACCAATCATTGTGGAAACAATCCCAAAACAGTTGTAAATATTTACTTTATTAAGCAACAACAACAATAAGAAAACCTAACCCAATTCATTGTTAATGATTTCTAGAAAGTCATCTTTGGAAAGAGTAAACAAACTAGCTGTGTGCTTTGAATCTGTAGGGACCACTCCCCCTTTCTCCATGTTATGACCACTGTTGTCTGGGTGGAGATGTGGCTTTGGGAGGCAGAGCATAGCTGCACAGGTATGTTGCTAGGTCTGAGCCTTTGATGGTTGTGCATAAGTCTAGTTGCAGCTTTACATTCCACTTCTGATTGGCTGTGATGGCAAGCCTTATCACATGATCCTGTCACCAAGAGGGATGGTCTGAAACTATCGGAGCTATGAGTCAAAGTAAAATTATCTTCCTTCAAGTTGTGTCTGACAGGTGTGCTGATGACCACAGTTATGCTAATGTAGCTAATAAATGGCTTATTATTATTATTATTATTATTATTATTATTATTATTAT
>JADRCD010141385.1:0-60218 GCA_019843815.1 Montemys delectorum | reverse complement strand
TTTTGGTCTTCCTTCTTCTTAAGTTTCTTGTGGTTTGTGGGTCATTCTTCCTATATTCCAAACTTCTGGGCTAATAACCACTTATCAGAGAATGCATACCATGTGTGATCTTTTGTGATTGGGTTACCTCACTCAGGATGATACTCTCCAGATCCATCCATTTCCCTAAGAATTTCATAAATTCATTGTTTTTTATAGCTGAGTAGTACTCCATTGTGTAGATGTACCACACTTTCTATAGGCTTCTTGTATGTTCATGAGCATCTCTTTCTTTAGGTTAGAGAAGTTTTCTTCTATAATTTTGTTGCAGATATTTACTAGTCCTTCAAATTGGAGGTCTTCACTCTCTTCCATTCCTATTATCCTTAGGTTTGGTCTTATCATTGTGTCCTGGATTTCCTGGATGTTTTGGGTTATGGTCTTTCTGCATTTTGCATTTTCTTTGACTATTCTGTCAATGTTGTCCATGTTATCTTCTGCCCCTGAGATTCTCTCTTCTATCTCTTGTATTCTGTTGGTGATGCTTGCATCTATGTTTCCTGACTTTTTTCCTAAGATTTCTAACTCCAGGGTTGTCTCCTTTTGTGATTTCTTTATTGTTTCTACTTCCATTTTTAGGTCCTGAATGGTTCTACTCAATTCCTTCACCCATTTGTTTGTGTTTTCCTGCAATTCCTTAAGGGATTTTTGGGTTTGCTCTTTAAGGGCTTCTACTTGTTTACTTGTGACCTCCTGTAATTTTTTATGGTATTTTTTTGTTTCCTCTTTAAGGGCTTGTACCTCTTTATCTGTGTTCTCCTGTATTTACTTAATGGAGTTATTCATGTCCTTCTTAAGTTCCTCTATCAGCATTGTGAGATATGTTTTTAGATCCAAATCTTTCTTTTCTGGTGTTTTGGGATATCCAGGGCTTGCTGCAGTGGGAGTACTAGGTTCTGGTAAAGTCAAACAGTCTTGGTTTCTGTTGGTAGGATTCTTGCATTTGCCTTTCGCCATCTCTTGCTCTCTGGTGTTAGATGTTCTTGGTGTCTTTGACTAGAGCTTGTCCTGTCCTTGCTGCCCTGCAACTCCCCTTTGACTCCTGAGGCCTGTGCCTCCCGGCTGGTCCCGCCTTACAAAGTTACCAGAGAGAGAATGGCAGATCTCGCCTGTGTCTCTGGACTGACGCCTGCCCTGGAGGCCTGCAATTCCTGAGGCCTGTGCCTCCTGGCTGGTCCAGCCTGAGTCATTGGGCTGAAGCCTGCTCTGGAGGCAGGCCCTCCACTAGCAGGGAGGGGGCAGAGATGGTCTCTGATCCAGCTCTGTCACCTGGAAGCTCAGAGGTTCCTGTCCCTGCAGCCCTGCGACTCTCTTGCCATTCCTGAGGCCTGTGCCTCCCATCTGGTCATGCCTGAGTCCACAATGTTTCCATTTTAATCAAGAAAAAATTTTATCTCCTAGGTCTCTCTAGTCCATTTCTATTGGCTTATGTATTGCAGTTTACAGTGGACAAGTCAGAATATTCTCTGCTCACTTGTACTTACCTGTCTCATTGGAAATCTCATTGTCTGCACAAGGAGTGCAATCAAAACAGCAGACAGCCATGCCTTCCTGGACAGATTTTCTGAATCCAGGTCTACAGCTCTCTGTGCACACAGACTGAGGAATCTGAGAGAAATGGTAGCTATTAGCAAATACTTGAACATTTATGAGAAATCCAAATAAACATAGTATTTCTGAGTATCATAAAACAGTTAATTTGCAAATGCTTAAACTTACATTAAGGATATGGCTTTCATATTACTAGTTTTGTCATCTTTAGGGCTGCACAGTTTACATGTTTTAATCTTTGTCCAATACATGGAGCTGTTGTTAAGAGTGATTCCCTTCTGTTCTGTCTGGGCTGGTGTCCAGAGCAGACATTGGGTGCAAGCTCTGCAGCCTGTCCCACAACATCCAGAGGAAGCTCCACTTCCAGGTGCTCTGACACACCCAGGATCAGAGATAAGGAGGACCCAACATCTTTCCCAACACTGGAATAACTGGGAACAGTGGTACCAGGCACACAGAAACTCCGCCAGCCCAGTGACTCGGGTTCCTTCCAGTGTGTCTGGGTTGGTGTCCTGAGTAGACCTTGGGTGCAAGCTCTGCAGTCAGTCCCACAACACACAGAGGAAGCCCCACTCCCAGGTGATCTAACAGGCCCAGTATCACAGTATCATAGAATCACAGAGACAGCTTGACTCTGAGGAGTTCTGACACAACCAGCATCACAGGAAGGACAGGCTCCTTTCAGATTTAGCAAGGTAGGTAGCACTAGAGATAACCTGATGGCACGGGGCAAGAAAAAGAAAATAAACAACACAAACCAAGGTCACTTGGCATCATCAGAACCTACTTCTCCCACCATTGCAAGTCCTGAACACACCATTACACCAGAAAAGCAAGATTCAGATATAAAATCACTTCTCATGGTGATGATACAGGACTTTAAGAAAGACATAAATAGCACCCTCAAAGAAATACAAGAGAACACAGGTAAACAGCTAGAAGCCCTTCAAGATGAAACACAAAAATCCCTTAAAGAACTACAGGAAAACACAATCAAACAGGTAGAGAAAATGAGAAAACAATCCAGAATCTAAAAATGGAAATAGAAACAATAAAGAAACCGGAAAGAGAGACAACCCTGGTGAAAAGAAACCAGAAAGAGAAACAACCCTGGAGATACAAAACCTAGGAAATAAATCAGGAGTCATAGATGCAAACATCAGCAACAGAATACAAGATATAGAAGAGAGAACCTCAGGAGCTGAAGACACCATAGAAAACATTAACATAACAGTCAAAGAAAATGCAAAAAGCAAAAAACTCCTAACCCAAAAAGTCCAGGAAATCCAGGATGGAATGAGAAGACCAAACCTAAGGATAATAGGTATAGAAGAGAGTGAAGACTCTCAAGGTAATGGGCCAGTAAATATCTTCAACAAAATTAGAGAAGAAAACTTCCCTAACCTAAAGAAAGAGATGCTCATGAATATACAAGAAGCCTACAGAACTCAAAATAGACTAGACCAGAAAAGCTATTCCTCCCGACACATAATAATAAAAACACCAAATGCACTAAACAAAGAAAGAATTTTAAAAGCAGTAAGGAGAAAAAAGTTCAAGTAACATATAAAGGCAGGTCTATAAGAATTACACCAGACTTCTCACTAGACTATGAAAGCTAGAAGATTCAGGGCAGATGTCATACAGACTCTACAAGAAAACAAATGCCAGCCCAGGCTACTGTATCCACAAAACTCTCAATTACCATAGATGGAGAAAAGAAGAAATTCCATGAGAAAACAAAATTTACATAATATTTTTCCACAAATCCAGCCCTACAAAGGATAATAGATGGAAAACATCAACATAAGGAACAAAATTACACCCTAGAAGAAGCAAGAAAGTAAACTTTCAATAAATCCACACACACCTAATTCCACCTCTTACACAAAACAACAGGAAGTGACAATTACTTTTTCTTAATAATATGAAAATTAGTATTAAAAAGATATCATAATTGACTGAAATCCAAGAATATGAGAAATTAGAAATTTGTTGATTGCCATCCAATGGTCTCTCTAATTTGGTAATTGGAGAAATAGGTCCAATATTGGACAATCCATATACACGTTCAGCTTGTTTGTTTGTGACACTGTCTTGCTATGTACATCATAAGGGTCTTGAAATCTTGTTTCTCCTATCTTAGCCTCTCTATTAGTAGTATTGTTTATTTCATGTTTTTACACTATACTATAGTTTTCAGAACAGCTTATACATTTCAAAATTATTCATATACCCAAAAGAAACATAGACAATTAACTAGGGACGTTGCTTGTAAGAGAACAACAAAGAGTGAGACTGAATGCTTTACTTGACGTTTGTAACTTTTGTATCAAGTTTGAAGAAGAGAACTTTATAAGTTACTCTTTCTCTGAAATGAATGCTTTTCCATATATCATAGCTAATTAACCAAATTCTTACCCTCACCTAATGTCTGTGCCACCCTCCAAGCAGAACCATTGCTCACTGAAACGGTTGGTGAATGACTTTATGGATAGACCATGTTAATGCCTACACCATTTCTTAAATGAATGTAACCTGTTCTCTGTGGGCTGAGAATAAAGTCACTCACTCAAGTCAAATAGCTTTGACCATAGCAGGAAGTCTGTATCCAAAAATTGAGCCTATAATTCATTTCTTGGTGCAGCAGAACTGTGAACTCTCAGCTTAGCTATGATGGAGGTAAAATCTTTTGGTGATGTGAGTGTCATTGAAGTACAGACTTATGACAATGAAATCCAATGTCTAAAAATTGTTCTTATTTTGGTCTTGTATCACAGTAAGAGTCAAGACTTTAAACTATACTAAATACAAAGCAAACAAAAAGACTTTATATATTTATGTGCATTTGGGAAAATACCAGTAGTGATGTATTATTTTGAAGTATACAGGTAATATGTTTGGAGTTATTTAAAATTTATATTGAGAAAAATGTACTTTTACTCTTGCTGTAGGTGAGCATGTACATAAGACTGTTAAATTGATTGTTGTTTTATATCAAACAACTTTTATAATACTTATTTTTATTGTTATAATATTTCATAAATTTTAAGGAATCTGACAAAAAAGATATTGTAGGTATTGAAGGGGGGTCTTTTGGAGGCGTGGGAGTACAAAAGTGAAACAATAATGTGATTTAATTCTATTTACTTAAAATATGTTTTTAAATGATAACAAATTCAGATAAATTGAAATGTAACTTTTCTCATCATAATGCAATAAAAGTTTTTTAAAAAAGAGAGTAGGTCATTAAAGTAGTGTTCTACACTACTGCTATTACTTCAGATTCAACTTACAGACTCTCTATTGCTGGCTACTATGGGAAGATCTTTTATCTGTTGTGGTAATGCATGCTAATTGATAACTTTAAAGGACTTGGATTAATCATGGAAACAATCTTTGAGCATTTTCTGTGAGGAGATCTATAGACACATTTATCTGAGGTAGAGTGAGTGAATATGGGTGTCAGTATTTCACTGCCTATTGTCATAGAGAGAAAGAAAAGGAGATGCTAGTGGAGTAATCACATTTTTCATCTCTGATTTTGGTCCTGAATGTGATGTCATCACCTGCTCTGTCTCCTAAAACATTATTTTCTCAGTATGATATACTGCATGCTCACATTGTCAGCCAAAACAACATATCATTCTGATACTTTATCAACATGTTATCTGAAGTAGCAAGCAAAGTACAATACATGCACTAGTCTACCTTTTAAAAAACAGACAAAACAAAGATCACTTTAAATCTCGCTGAAATTTCTTAGGCTGGGTAGAAAAATAAACCTCCTATCAGTGTTTTGAGGCAGTGTTGTAATTTAACAGACATTCCATTCATATGAAACATGTGGGCATTATTAAAATTTAAAAATAATGTTTTCCATTCACCAGAGTCAGGGGATGATTAAGTAGTCTATTTTTACTTTTTATGTGTCATGTTCCTTGTAAACAGTTGAATATTTATTGGTACCAAGTAAGTATACATGTATGATTAAGTCCTAAAAATTATGATTTTTTTTAATTAAAGTCAAAGCCATGAGATAAAATAAAACTCACATTTGTAAACATTGTAGGCCATTGGATCCTCTTTTCTGATAGAGACAACTGTTGACCATGGGGAGCATTTGGAGAAAAGTTTCCTACTTTCACCTTTAATCCAAGACCCTTTGGAAAATTCCAAAAATTGAGAATGTCATATTCTGAATCTAAGTTTTTTCTTCCATCCATATCTGTGTGACCTCTCATATGATGCTTCAGTAGGGTGTTCTTTAGGAAAGGGGGGACCTAAAAGAGATGCAGGAACATATTCTGAAGTACATCTGAGATACTCAAAATATTTTCTTTAAAAAGTAGAACAAACAATCACAGTATTTTTTAACTCTAACAATAAAGAGGACATATCAATACAGCTGAATAAATAAAAGACACTAGGATTCAAATGCATTAAAATTTTAGAATGTCATTCTGGTCAAGAGAAATCATGGGACATCAACACTCTGCCTAGGGTAGAGCCAGCACTGCAAATTCCTTCCCACACCCAGAGACAGCTTGATTTCCAGGAGGTCCATTGCAACCAGGTCCAGAGGTGAACCCTTCAACCTCAATACTTGGCATAACTAGGATGCTCAACAGAGCTCAGTGGATGTAGAACCTATCCACCCTATCAGAGACACATCATCCATCCAGTCCACAACTGGGGTCGGGAGCAAATCAGGTGCCCTACCATCCCCTGACCATGCCCTCATGCAGGGACTTCTTGACACCTAGGAGGTCCATAATAACCAGGATCACAGGTGACCCACATCCCCACCCCAATAATGGCTTAACTCGAACCCCTCAGGGCCCAGCAGACACAGGACCTAGCAATGCTGCTGAAGACACCCCATACTTCTGGCCTGCAACTCTGCCCTGGGCAGAACCATTGCTCTAGAACCCATCACACACCAATAAACAGCTTGAATCCTAGCAGGTCCATCATATCCAGGTTCATAGGAGGGACAGCCTGCAGTCAGAGGCAGCAAGGCCAGTTAACATCAAAGATAACCAGAGTGGAAGGCAAGTGTAAGAACATAAGCAACCAGAATCCATTTCCACTTAACACTATTAAAACCTGGTTCTCCCACTACAGCAAGCCCTGGATAACCTAGCATACATGAAAATCAAATCTCATGAAGATAATAAAGGACCTTAAGTAGTACATAAAAAAACTCCCTTAAAAAAATATAGTAGAACACATGTAAGCAGGTAAAATGTCCTTAAAGAGGAAACTCATAAAACCCTTAAAGAAATACAAGAAAACATAATTAAACAGGTGAAGGAATTTTAAAAAATGTTCAGGATCTAAAATTGGAAAAAGAAACAATAAAAAAATTACAAAGAGGAATAACCTGGAGATAGAAAACCTAGGAAAGAGATTAGGAGTTACAGGTGCAAGCATCACCAACAGAATACAAAAGATAGAGAAAAACGCAGGCATGAAAGATACCATAGAAACTATTGACACAACAGTCAAAGAAAATGCAAAAAGCTCCAAACCCAAAACATTCAGGAAATCCAGGACAAAATGAGAAGACCAAACCTAAGAATAATAGGAATAGGAGAGAGCAAAGATTCCCAACTTAAAGGGCCAGTGAACATCTTCAACAAAATTACAGTAGAAAACTTCCCTAACCTAAAGAAAGATATGCCCATAAACATACAAGACTCCTACAGAATCCCAAATACATTAGACCATAAGAGAAATTCTTTCCATCACATAATAATCAAAACACTGAATGCATAAAACACAGAAAGAATATTGAAAGCAGTAAGGGAGAAAGGTCAAGTAACAGTTAAAGGAAATTACACCAGACTTCAGAATTACAGAATTATACCAGACTTCTCATAAGAGAGTATAAAAGCCAGAAGAGCTTGGGCAGATGTAATATAGACCCTAAGAGAACATAAATGCCAGCCCAGAGTACTATATGCAGCAAAACTCTCAATTACCATAGAAGGAGAAACCAAGATATTCCATAACAAAAACAAATTTACACAATATCTTTCCATAAATCCAGCCCTACAAAGGATAATAGATGGAAAACACCAACACAAAGAGGAAAACTACACACTACAAAAAGCAAGAAAGTAATCTGTCAACAAACTCTAAAGAAAATAGTTGGACAAACATAATTCTACCTCTAACAATAAAAAAACAGAAAGAAACAATCATTTTTCCATAACATCAATGGACTCAATTCCCCAAAAATGACATGGACTAATAGAATGGATACATAAACAGGACCCAGCATATTGCTGCATACATGTTACTACAGAGTAAAAAGTTGGAAAACAATTTTCCAAGCAAATGGTCCCAAAAAACAAGCTGGAATAGCCATTCTAATATTGAATAAAATCAACATTAAGCCAAAAGTTATCAAAAAAACATGAGGAAGGACATTTAATACTCATCAAAGGAAAAAATCTACCAAGATGAGCTGTTAACTCTGAACATCTATGGCACAATGCTAGGGCACCCACATTCATAAAAGATACTTTGCTGAAACTCAAAGTGCACATTGAACCTCACACAATAATAATGGAAGACTTCAGCATGTCCCTCTCAACAATGGACAGAACATGGAAACACAAACTAAACAGAGAAATAGTAAAACTAACAGAAGTTATGAACCAAATAAATTTAATAGATATTTTTAGGACATTTCATCCTAAAACAAAATGCATATGCTTCTCAGCACCTCATGGTATCTTCTCAAAAATTGGCTATATACTCTGTCACAATACAAGCCTCAACAGATATAAGAAGACTGAAATAATCCCATGCATCCTATCAGATTAGTGTGTACTAAGGGTGGTCTTTAATAAGAAGAAAAACAACAGAAAGCCCACATACACATGGAAGCTCAACAACTCTCTACTCAAAGATACTTTGGTGAGTGAAGAAATTAAAGACACTTTAGAATTCAATGAAAATGAAGGCAAAATATATTCAAACTTATGAGACACAATCAAAGCAGGGATAAGAGGAAAACTCATAGCTCTTAGTGCCTCCATAAAGAAACTGGAGCAACCATACACTAGCAGCCAAAGAGCAGGTACCATGTGGTGCTGAGAAGAAGGAATATTCTTTTGTTTTAGGATGAAATGTTCTATAGATGTATGCTAAATCCTTTTGGTTTATAACTTCTGTTAGTTTCACTGTGTCTCTGTTTAGTTTCTGTTTCTATGATCTCTCCATTGCTGAAAGTGAAGTATTGAAGTCTCTGACTATTATTGAATGAGGTACAATGTGTGCTTTGAGCTTTAGTAAAGTTTCTTTTGTGAATGTGGATGCCCTTGCATTTGGAGCATAGATGTTCAGAATTGAGAGCTCTTCTTGTTAGATTTTTCCTTTGACTAGTATGAAGTGTCATTACTTATCTTTTTTGATAACTTTTGGTTGAAAGTTGATTTTATTAGATATTAGAATTGCTACTCCAGCTTGTTTCTAGGGACTTTTATCTTGGAAAATTTTTTCAGCCCTTTACTCTGAAGTAGTGTCTGCCTTTTTAACTGAGGTGAGTTTCCTGTATGGAGCAAAATGATGGGTCCTATTACAGAGGCAGATGCTTGCAGCCAACCATTGAACTGAACATGGAGTTTCCAGTGGAAAAGTTAAAGAAAGGACTGAAGAAGCTGAAGAGTTTTGGAACCCCATTGAAAGAACAATAATATCAACTAACCAGAGCTTTCAGAGTTTAAACCACCAACCAAGAAATATACATGGAAGGACATATATGTAGCCAGCCTCATATGTAGCAGAGGATGGCCTTGTCAGCATCAATGGGAGAAGACGTCCTTTTTCCCGTGAAGGCTTGATGGCCCTGTGTAGGGGAATGCAAGTGTGTAGAAGAGGGAGTGGGTGGGTGGTATAGGCACACCCTCACAGAAGCAGGAGAAGTGAGGATGGGATAAGGGGTTTCTGGGGAGGATTGGGATTTACATTTACACTTACATTTAAAATATAAATAAAATATCCAATAAAAAGTACTGCTACAGCAAATTTTTTAAAATTAATATATATATAAACAAAGTATTAACACATACAGAAATCAATAAAGGGCATTCTATACATTTTTTCAAAAGAGCATATCTGAAAACTCTAGAACAAAAAGAAGGAAATATACCCAAGAGCAGAAGATGACAGGAAGTAATCAAACTCAGGGCTGAAATCAACCAAGTACAAACAAAGAGAACTATATAAAGAATCGACAAAACCAAGAACTAGTTCTTTGAGGAAGTCAACATGATAAATAAACCTTTAGTCAGATGAACGAGGGGGCACAGGGACAGTACCCAAATTAATTTAAAAAATCAGAATTGAGGCCAGGTGGTGGTGGCGTACACCTTTAATCCCAGCACTTGGGAGGCAGAGACAGGAGGATTTCTGAGTTCAAGGCCAGCCTGGTCTACAAAGTGAGTTCCAGAACAGCCAGGGCTATTCAGAGAAACCCTGTCTCAAAAAAAAAAAAATCAGAAATGAAAGGGGAGATATAACAACAGAAAAGGAAGAAATTAAAATTCTCATCAGATCCTAGTACAAAAGCCTATATGCAACAACTCTGGAAAATCTGCATGAAATGGACAATTTTCTAGTCAGATATCAGGTACTAAAGTTAAATCAGGATCATATAAACTATCTAAACTGTCCAAAAATCCCTAAAGCAGTATAAGCAGTCATTAAATATCTTCCAACCAAAAAAAATCCAGGACTAGAAGGTTTTAGTATAGAATTCTATCAGACCTTCAAAGAAGACCTAATACCAATACTTCTCAAACTATTACATATACTAAAAACAGAAGAACATTACCCAATACATTCTATGAAGCTACAGTTACACTGATACCTAAGCAACAAAAGATCCAACAAAGAAGAGAACTGCAGACAAATTTTCCTTATGAATATCAATTCAAAAGTACTCAGTAAAATTTTAACAAACCAAATCTTAGAACACATGAAAAACATCATTCACCATGATCAAGTAGGCTTCACTTCAGGAAGGAAGGGAGAGTTCAATATAAGGAAGCCATCAATGTAATTCACTGTGTAAAGGAACTCAAAGAAAAGAACCACATGATCATCTCATTAGATGAGAAAAAAGCCTTTGACAAATACTACACCCCTTCATTCTAAAAGTATTGGAGAGAATAGGAATTTAAGGTCCATACCCAAATATAATAAAAGCAATATACAGCAAGCCAATAGCCAACATCAAAGTAAATGGAGAGAACCTTGAAGCAATCCCACTAAAATCAGAGACAAGAAAAAGCTGCCCATTTTCTCCCTATCTATGTGATATACTACTTGAAGCTCTAGCTAGAGCAATTAGGCAACAAAAGGAGATCAAAGTGATAAAAATTGGAAAGGAGGAGGTCAATATATCACTACTTGCAGATGATATATTAGTATACATATGGGTTCCAAAATATTCATGAAAGGACTCCTACAGCTGATAAAGAACTTCAGCAAAGTGGTTGGACACAAAATTAAGTCAAACAAATCAGTAGCTTCCCTCTACTCAAAGGATAAATGAGCTGAGAGAGAAATAACAACCTTTACAATAGTCACATAAATGAAATATCTTGGTGTGATGTTAACCAAGCAAGTGAAAAGATCTCTATTGCAAGAACATCAAATCTCTGAAGAAAGAAATTGAGGAATATACCTCAGAAGATGGAAAGATCTCCCATGTTCATGGATCAGCAGGATTTACAAAGTAAAAGTGGCCATCTTACCAAAAGCAATCTACACATTCAATGCAATCCCCATCAAAATTCTAGCTCAATTCTTCAGAGAGATAGAATGAGCAATTCTCAAATTTATCTGGAGTAAAAAATAAAAAACAGGATAGCAAGAAGTTTTCTCAAAGTAAAACAACTTCTGGGGGAATCACCATCCCCGACCACAGGCTATACTACCAAGCAATAGTGATAAAATATGGCATAGAATTGCTACAAAGACACACATGTAGATCACTAGAAAAAAATTGAAAACCTAGAAATGAACCCACAAACCTTTGGTCATTTTATCTTTGACAAAGCAGCCAAAACCATTCAGTGGGGAAAAAAACCAGAATTTTCAACAAATGGACTGAGTTCACCTGGCAGTTGGCTTGCAAATTGACCCATTTTTATATCCTTGTACAAATCTCAATTCCAAGTGAATTAAAGACCTCCACATAAAATCAGATACTGTGAATCTAAAAGAAGAGAAAGTGGGAAAGAACCTCCAACACATAGGCAGAGAGGAACATTTCCTGAAAAGAACACCAATGGTTCATGTTCTAAGATCAAGAATTGACAAGTGGGACCTCATAAAATTGCAAAACTTCTGTACAGCAAAGGATGCTGTCAATAGGACAAAACTGCAATCCACAGATTGGGAAAAGATCTGTACCAACCCTACATCTGATACAGTGCTAACATCCAAAACATACAGAGAAATCAAGAAGTTAGAGTCCAGAAAAGAAAATAACCCTATTAAGAAATGAGGTACAGAGCTAAACAGGGAATTTGCAACTGAGGAATATCAAATAGCTTAGAAGCACTTAAAGAAAAGTTAAACATCCTTAGTTACCAGGGAAATGTAAATCAAAACAACTCTGGAATTCTACCTCACACCAGTCAGAATAGCTAAGATCCAAAATTCAGGTGACAACATATACTTGTGAAGATGTAGAGAAAGAGGAACATTTCCCCATTGCTTATGGGATTACAAGCTGGTACAACCACTCTGGAAATCAGTCTAGTGATTTCTCAGAAAATTAGACTTAGTACTACCTCATGACCTAGCTATATCATTCCTGGGAATATACCCAAAAGATGTTCCAACATATAGCAAGCACACATGCTCCACTATGTTTCATAGCAGCCTTATTTATAATAGCCAGAAGGTGGAAACAACCCAGATGTCTCTCAACAGGGAAATGGATACAGAAAATGTGGTACATTTACACAATGAAATACTAATCAGCCATTAAAAACAGTGAAGTCATGAAATTCTTAGGCAAGTGGATGGAACTAGAAAATAGCATCCTGAGTGAGGTAATCTAGACTCACAAGAACACACAAAGTATGTACTCACTGACAAGTGGACATTATGAAAAAAAATCTCAGAATACCAATGATATAACTAACAGACCATATAAAGCGCAAAATGTAGGATGACCAAAGTGTGGATGCCTCAGTACTACTTAGAAGAAGGAACAAAATAATCTCTGAGAAGTAGAAGGAGAGAGGGATCTGGGAGGAAGAGAAAGGGGCAAGGGAAAAAGGGGGCAGGATCAGGTGTTGGAGGAGACAGGAGAGATGTACAGAGGGTCTGGAAATTGAACAGAAGTGTGTAGCAATGGGGGATGGGCAACTGGAGGTAGCCACAAGAATTCCAGGAAAGTAACAGGCTCCCAGGATCCAATGGAAATGACATTAGCTAAAACAACCTACAAAAGGGAGCAAAAACACATACAGGCCATATAAAAAGGTTAGACACAGCCTCCGGTTGAGGGATGGGGCCACCAATCCATCTCAAAAGTATTATCCAGACAACACCAGGAGTAACTGGGACCAGCAGGACCCAGGCATACAGAAACTCCACCAGCCCAGTAGCACGGGTTGATTCCAGTCTGTTTGGGCCAGTGCCCTAAGCAGACCATAGGCACCAATTCTGCAACCAGTCCCACAATACCTGGAGGAAGCTCCACTCCCAGGTGCTCTGACACACCCAGGATCCTAGGATTAGAGGTGCGGAGGACACATCTGTCACAATACTGGGACCAGCTGGACTCAGGCACACAGGAACTCTACAAGATCAGTGGCATGGTTCCTTCTGGTCTGTCTAGGATGGTGCCCTGAGCAGACCTGGGCACAAACTCTGCAGGGAGTCCCATAATTTCCAGAGAAAGCTATACTCCCAGGCACTCTAATAAGCCCAGGATCACAAGATCCAAGAATCACAGGATCACAGAGACAGCTTGACTCTGAGGAGTTCTGACACAACGAGGATCACAGGAAGGACAGGTCCCAGTCAGACTTATACAGGGCAGGTAGTACTAGAGATAAGCAGGTGGTAAACATAAGAAAAAAAACAACAGAAACCAAGGTAACTTGGCATCATCAGAACCCAGTTCTCCCACAGTAGCAAGTCCTGGACACATCATCACACTGGAAAAGCAAGATTCGGATCCAAAATCATTTCTCATGATGGTGATAGAGGACATTAAGAAGGACATAAATAACTCCCTTAAAGAAATACAGGAGAAGACAGGTAAACATCTAGAAGCCCTTAAAGAGGAAACATAAAAATCCCTCAAACAACTAAAGGAAAACACAATTAAACAGGTAAAGGAAATAAACAAATCCATCCAGGATATAAAAATGGAAATAGAAACAATAAAGAAATCAGAAAGAGATACAACCCTGGAGTTAGAAAACCTAGGAAAAAGATTCGGAGTCATAGATGCAAGCATCACCAATAGAATACAGGAGATAGAAGAGACAATATCAGGGCAGAAGACACCATAGAAAACATTGACTCAACAGTCAGAGAAATTGCAAAAAGCAAAAAGGTCCTAACCCAAAACATCCAGGAAAACCAGGACATAATGTGAAGACCAAGCCTAAAGATAATATGTATAGAAGAGGGTGAAGACTCCCAACTTAAAGGGCCAGTAAATATCTTCAACAAAATTATAGATGAAAATTTCCCTAATGTAAAGAAAGTGATGTCCATGAACATACAAGTAGCCTACAGAACTCCAAGTACACTGGACTAGAAAAGAAATTTCTCCCATCACATAATAATCAAAACACCACATGCACTAAACAAAGAAAGAATTTTAAAAGCAGTAAGGGAATAAAGTCAAGTAACATATAAAAGCAGGCCTATCAGAATTACACCAGACTTCTTACCAGAGACTATGAAAGCTAGAAGATCCTGGGCAGTTGTCATATAGACCCAAAGAGAACACAAATGCCAGCCCAGGCTAATGTACCCAGCAAAACTCTCAATTATCATAGATGGAGAAACCAAGATATTCCATGTCAAAACCAAATTTACACAATATCGTTCCTCAAATCCAGGCCTACAAAGGATAATAGATGGAAAACACCAACATAAGGAGCAAAACTATGTCCTAGAAGAAGCAAGAAAGTAACCTTTCAACAAATATAATTCCACCTCTAACAACAAAAATAACAGGAAGTAACAGTTACTTTTTCTTAATATTTCTTAATATGAAAGTTAATATTACCAATTTATCCTAATTGATTCAAATTCAAAAGTATGAGGTGAGGAATTAGAAATTTGTTGGCTATCATCTGATGGTCTCTCTAATTTTACCAAATTGGAGAAATAAGTCCAATACTGTATAATTCATATACACTTTCTGCTTCTTTGTACCTGACTGTGTCTTTCCAGATACCACATAATGGTCTTGAAACCATGCTTCTCCTATCTCAGCCTCTCTATTAGTAGGATTGTTACTTGATGTTTTTACACTCTCCTATGGTTTTCAGAACAGCTTACATATTTCAAAATTATTTATACAGCCAAAAGAAATGTAAACAATTAACTTGGGAGGTGGCTTATGATCATTAAAAAAAAGTAGTAGTGATGTATTATTTTAAAATAAACACCTATTATGTTTGGAGTTATTTAAAATTTATATTGAGAAAAACGTATGTATTTTCTGTATTGCTGCAGACAAACATGTACATAAGACTGTTTAATAGATTGTTCTACATCAAACAATTTTAACACTACTCATTTTTATTGTTACAATATTTTATAAATTTTGAAGAATATGACAAAATAAAAATAAAAAGTATTATACCAGTATTGGTCCCATCAAAAGGCAATGCTGGGAAAAAGATTGGAGCAGAAATTGAAGGAAAGGCCATCCAAAGACTGGCCCACCTTGGGATCCATTTCCTATGCAGTCACCAAACCCAGACACTATTGCTGATGCCAAGAAGGGCTTGCAGGCTGGACCCAGATATAGGTGTCTTCTGGGAAGCTCTGCCAGAGCCTAACAAACACAGGTGTGAGGATTGGATAGCAAGTTTGTGGAGGGAGAACAGGGAAATGTAAATAAATAAAATAGCCAATAAAAAATTAAAACTACCTAAGTATTGGGGTTCCTTCCAGTCTCTCTAGGCTGGTGCTCTGAGCAGACATTGGGCGCAAGCTCCACAGCCACTCCCATGACACTCAGAGGAAGCTACACTCCCAGGTGCTCTAACAAACCCAAGATCAGAGGTGAGGAGGATACGACATCTGTCCAAATACCAGGAGTAACTGGGAACAGCAGGACTCAGGCACACAGGAATTCTGCCTGCCCAGTGACTCAGGTTACTTCCATATTCTCTGGGCTGGTGCCCTGAGCGGACCTTGGGTGCAAGTTCCACAGTCAGTCCCACAACACCCAGAGGAATCTCTACTCCCAGGCACTCTAACAAGCCCAGGAACACAGGATCCCAGAATCACAGGATCCCAGATACAGCTTGACTCTGACAAGTTCTCACACAACTAGGATCACAGGAAGGACAGGATCCAGTCAAATTTTGAAAGGGCAGGTATCACTAGAGATAACCAGATGGTTTAGGGCAAGGGTAAGAATATAAGCAACACAAATCAAGGTTACTTGACATCATCAGAACTCAAAAATCCCACTATGGCAAGTTTAGGACACACCACCACACCAGAAAAGTAAGATATAAAATCACTTCTCGTGACAATGATAGAAGACTTTAAGAAAGACATAGATAGCACCCTCAAAAAAATACAGGAGAACACAGGTAAACAGCTCAAAGTCCTTCAAGAAGAAACAAAAAAATCCCTTGAAAAACTACAGGAAAACACAATCAAATAGGTGAATGAAATGAGCAAATCCATCCAGAATCTAAAAATGGAAATAGAAACAATAAAGAAATCAGAAAGAGAGATAACCCTGGCTATAAAAAACCTAGGAAAGAAATCAGGAGTCATAGATGCAAACATCACCAACAGAATACAAGAGATACAAAAGAGAATCTCAGGGGTAGAAGACACCATATAAAACATTGACAGAACATTCAAAGAAAATGCAAAAAGGAAAAAGCTCCTAACCCAGAACATCCAGAAAATCCAGGATACAATGAAAAGACCAAACCTAAGGATAATATGTATAGAAGAGAGTGAAGACTTGTAATGTAATGGGCCAGTAAATATCTTCAAAAAATTATAGAAGAAAACTTCCCTAACCTAAAGAAAGAGATGCCCATGAACATACAAGAAGCCTACAGAACTCCAAATAGACTGGACCAGAAAAGAAATTCCTCCCGTCACATAATAATAAAAACACTAAATACACTAAACAAAGAATTTTAAAAGCAGTAAGGGAAAAAGGTCAAGTAACATATAAAGGCAGACCTGTCAGAATTACACCAGACTTCTCACCTGAGACTATGAAAGCTAGGAGATGCTGGGCAGATGTCATACAGACCCAAAGAGAACACAAATGCCAGCCCAGGCTACTCTACCCAGCACAACTCTCAATTATCATAGATGAAAAAAACAAGATATTGCATGACAAAACCAAAGTTACACAATATCTTTCCACAAATCCAGGCCTACAAAGGATAATAGATGGAAAACATCAACATAAGGAGCAAAACTACACCCTAGAAGAAGCAAGAAAATAATCTTTCAACAAATCCACACAAACCTAATTCCACCTCTTTTTTATTACAAATTTTCTTTATTGCATGTCATATGATTTCTCCTTTCCCAGTTTCCCCTCCAAAAACAAACAAACAAACAAACAACCCCAAGAAAACAAGAAGAACAAACCTCTCTACCCTCCCCCTTCCCCCTACTCACCACCCCACCCTCTCCCATTTACTGACCCTGGCATTCCCCTACACTGGGGCACAAAACCTTCATGAGGCCAAGGACCTCTCCTCCCATTGATGACCGACTTGGCCATCCTCTACTATACACATGCTGCCAGAGTCATCAGTCCCACCATTTGTACTCCTTGGTTGGTGGTTTAGTCCCAGGGAGCTCTGAGGATACTACTTAGTTCATATTGTTGTTCATTCTAAGGGGCAGCCCTTCATTCAGTCTCTGCTCCATAATTAGTCTCTACAACTCCTTCCATGAGTATTTTGTTCCCCCTTTTAAGGAGGAATGAAGTGTCCACATTTTGATCTTCCTTCTTCTTGACTTTCTTGTGGTTTGTGGATTGTACCTCGAGTATTCCAAACTTCTGGGCTAATGACCACTTATCAGAGAGTGCATACCATGTGTGTTCTTTTGTGATTGGGTTACCTCACTCAGGATGATATTCTCCAGATCCATCCATTTCCCTAATAATTTTGTAATTCCACCTCTTATAACAAAAATAACAGAAAATAATAATTACTTTTTCTTAATATCTTAATATGAATATTAATATTACCAACATGTCCTAATTGACTGAAATATAAAAATATGAGGAATTAGAAATTTGTTGATTGTCATCCAATGGTCTCTCTAATTTGGTAATTGGAGAAATAGGTCCAATAGTGGATAATCCATATACACTTTCAGCTTGTTTGTTCATGACAGTGTCTTGCTGTATACAACATAATGGCCTTGGGATCTTGCTTCTCCTATCTCAGCCTCTCTATTAGTAGTATTGTTTATTTCATGTGTTTACACATACTATGGTTTTTAGGACAGCTTACATATCTCAAAAGTATTTATATACCCAAAAGAAACATAGACAATTAAATTAGGAGGGGGTTTTTAAAACAACAACAAAGAGTGAGACTGAATGCTTTGCTTGATGTTTGTAACTCTTGTATCAAGTTTGAATAAGAAGACTTTATAAGTTACTCTTTCTCTGAGATGAATACTTTTCCAAGTTATCACAGACAATTAACCAGACTCTTACCCTCATCTAATGTCTGTGCCACCCTCCAAGCAGAACCATTGTTCATTGAAACAGTTGGTGAATGACTTTATGGGTACACCATCTTAATACACACACCATTTCTTAAATGAATGTAACCTGTTCTCTGTGGGCTGAGAATAAAGTCACTCACTCAAGCCAAATAGCTTTGACCTTAGCAGGAATTTTGTATCCAAAAATCATGCCTATGATTCATTCCTTGGTGCAGCAGAACTGTCAACTCTCAGCTTAGCTACGATGGAGTTAAAATCCTTTGGTGATGTAAGGGCCATTAAAGTACAGCCTTATTACAGTGAAATCCAATGTCTAAAAATTGTTCTTATTTAGGGCTTGTACCACAGTAAGAGTCAAGATTTTAACCTCTACTAAATAGAAAACAAATAAACAAACAAAAAACTTTATATATTTATATTCATTTAAAAATACTAGTAGTGGTGTATTATTTTTAAATATACAGTTAATATATTTGGAGTTCTTTAAATTTCTATTGAGAAAAATGTATGTATTTTCAGTATTGTAGTAGAGAAACATCTACATAACACTGTTAAATTGATTGTTGTTTTATATCAAACAACTTTTATAATAATCATTTTAATTGTTATAATATTTTATAAATTTTAAAGAATATGATGAAAAAAGATATTATAGATATTGAAAGGGGGTGTTTAGGAGGAGTTGGGGTACAAAAGGGAAACAAGAATGTGATTCAATTCTACTTACTTAAAATACATTTTTGAATGTTAACAAATTCAGAAAAATTGAAATCATGTAACTTTTCTCATCATAATACAATAAAACTTAAAAAAGGAAAAAAATACCTAAGTATCAAGAACCAAATGCAGTAAGAGAAAAAGGCCAAACAACATATAAACTTAGACCTATGAGAATTATACCAGATTTCTCAATAGTGACTCTAAAAGCTAGAAGATACTTGACAGATCTCATGCAGACCCTAAGAGAACACAAATGCCATACCTGACTACTATAACCAGCAAAACTGTCAATTACCATAGATGGAGAATCCTAGATATTCCATGACCAAATTTAAACAATATTTTCAACTAATTCAGCACTACAGATGATAATAGAAGGAAAAGTCAGCTCTCAGGGACTAAAACTCAAACCAAAGAGTACATATGGTGGGACTCATGGCTCCAGCAGCATGTATATAGCAGAGGATGGCCTAGTCAGTTATCAGTGGGAGGAGAGGCCCTCGGCCCTGTGAAGGTTCTATGCCCCAGTGTAGGGGAATGCCAGGACCAGTAAGCAGGAGGGGCTGGGGTAGTAAGCAGGGGGAGAAGGGAGGGAGCAGGGGTTTGTTTTAGTTTTAGTATTTTAATTTTCTTTTCTTTCTTTCTTTTTTTGAGGGGGAAGGGGAACATGGGAAAGGAGATATTGTAAATAAAGAAAACATGTAATAAAAAATTGAAAAAAAAATAAAATTCCAACACAAGGAGGCAGACTACACCCAAGAAAAACAAGAAATTAATCATTTCAAAATAAGTCCAAAACAGGAGAATCACAGAAACATAATACCATCTCTAACTACAAAGATAACAGGAACCAACAATCATTAGTCTTTAAATCTCTCAACACCAATGGACTCAATTCTTCAATAAAAGACATAGGCTACCAGACTAGACACACAAGCAAGACCCTGAATTTTGTTGCATACAGGAAACACAACTCAGTGACATAGTCAGACATTATCACAGATTAGAAGCCTAGAATTTTTTTTCCAAGCAAATTGCCTAATGAAACAAGCTGGAGTAGGCATTCTAATAAAATAAAATAGATTTTTCAATCAAAAGTTATCAAAAAAGATGGGGAAGTACACTCTATATTCATCAAAGGAAAAATCGACCAAGTTGAAACCTCAATTCTGAACCTAAATGCCCCAAATGGAAGCATTCCCACATTTGTAAAAGAAATGTTATAGCTCAAAACACATATTGAACCTCATACAATAATAGTTGGAGACTTCAACACCACACTCTTGCCAATGGACAGATCATGAAAACAGAAACTAAATAGAGACACAGTGAAACTAATAGAAGTTATGTAGCAAATAGATTTAAGATATATTTATAGAACATTTTACCCTAAAACAAAAGAATATACCTTTTCAGCATCTCATGGAATCTCCTCAAAAATTGATCAAATAGTAGAATACAGACAAGCCTCAACAGATACAGGAAGATTGAAATAATTCTATGCCTTCTATCATCATCATGACCTAAAGCTGGTCTTCAATAACAAAAACAGTAGAAAGTCCACGTACTCATGGATACTGAATAACTCTCTACTTAGTGATAACTTGGTTAGGGATGAAATAAAGAAAGACATTAAAAGACTTTGTAGAATTTACCCAAAGTGAAGGCATGGCCTACCTAACCTTATGGGACACAATGAAAGCAGTGCAAAAAGACAAACTCATACGATGAATGCCTTCATAAAGAAATTGAAGAGATCCTATACTAGCAGCTAAAGAGTGCATCATAAACCTGTAGAGCAAAAAGAAACAAATACATCCAAGAGAAGTATAAGGCAGGAAATAATCAAACTCAGTGGGGATATCAACCAATTAGAAAAAAAGAGAACTGCACAAGAAGTCAACAAAACTAGGAGCTGGTTCTTTGAGAAAATCAACAAGATAATAAACCCTTAGCTAAGCTAACTAGTGGTCACAGAGAAAGTATCCAAATTGACAAAATCAGAAATGAATAGGTAGACATAACAAAAAGAAACTGAGGAAACTTTAAAAATCACCTGATCCTACTACAAAAGCATATACTCAACAAAACTGGAAAATATAAATGAAATGGTTGATTTTCTAGACAGATACCAAGTTTTAAATTTAAGTAAGGATCAGGTAAGCCATCTAAACAGTCCCATAACCCCTAAGGAAAGAGAAGCAGTCATTAAAAGTCTCCAAATCAAAAATAGCCAAGGCCAGATGCTTTTCATACAAAATTATATCAGACCTTCAATGAAGACCTAATACTAATATTTCTTAAAGCATTCCACAAAATAGAAACAGAAAGAAAACTACAAAATTCATTTTATGAATACCTAAGTTACTCAAACATCCAACAAAGAGAACTTCAGAAAAATTTCCCTTTTTAATATCAATGCAAAAATTCTTAATTAATTTTCCCAAACTGAATGCAAGAACACATTAAAATGCTCCTTTACGCTGGGCGGTGGTGGTGCATGCCTTTAATCCCAGCCCTTGGGAGGCAGGGGCAGGAGGATTTCTGAGTTTGAGGGCAGCGGGGGCTACAGAGTGAGTTCCAGGACAGCCAGGGCTATACAGATAAACCCTGTCCCGAAAATACAAAAAAAGAAAAAAGGAAAAAGAAAAAAAGAAAAAGCTCATTCACCATGATTAAGTAGGCTTTATTCCAAGGATGCAGGGATGGTTCAAAGTACAGAAACTCATCAATGTAATCCACTATATAAACAAACTCTAAGAAAAAAAATCACATGATCTTCTCATAAGATACTGGAAAAGCCAACACCAGATTAAATGGAGAGAAACTGAAGCAATTCCATTAAAATGAAAGGGAGGGGGGAGGGAAAAGGGGGGGGGGCAGGATAAGGTATGGAAAGAGACAAAAGAGAAGTCCAGAGGGCCAGGAGAATGGATGAAAATAAGTAGCAGTGGGGAGTGGGGAATTGGGGGAACCACAAGAAAGTCCCAAGTGATAGGGGTGTAAGCAGCTTCCAGGACCCAATGGAGATGACATTACCCAAAATATCCAACAAAAGAGAGATAAATTCTGAAGAGACCACCTTCAGTAGATAGACATGGTCCCCAGTGGAGGGATGGTGCCACCTACCTATCTCAAAAATTTTAGCACAGAATTGTTCTTGCCTAAAGGAAATACAGGGACAAAAATTGGAGCATGGACTGAAGGAAAGGTCATCCAGTGACTGGTCCAATAAGGGATCCATCCCATCTACAGATACCAAACTCAGATGCTATTGCTGACTCCAAGGAGTGCTTGCAGACAGGACCCTGGTATGGCTATACTCTGAGATGATCTACCAGCACCTGACTAAAACAGATGCAGATACTCACAATTAACCATTGGACTGAGCTTAGCAACCCCAGTGGAAGAGCTAGAGGAAGGACTGCAGGGGCTGAAGGGGATTGTAACCCTATAGGAAGAACAACAATATCAACTAAGCAGACTCCACAGAGCTCCAAGGAAATAAAGCACCAAACAAAGAGTATACATGAGTGAGTCCATGGGTCCTTCTAACATGTAACAGAAGATTGTCTCATTTGGCATATTGATCCTGTGGAGGCTTGTTGCCCCACCATGGGGTGATGCTGGAGGGGTGAGCTAGGAGAATCTGGGTAAGTAGGTGGAGGACCACAGCTGTAGAGAAAAGTGGGAGGGAAGAGTGGGTATGGGGTTTGTGGAGGGGAGGCCAGGAAAGGGGACAACATTTGAAATATAAGTAAATAAAAAAATTTTTAAAAAAGAGAAATATTATGGGACTAAAAACAGGTAAGACACCAAGACAGCAAGTTATGTAGATTCCAGTGATTCAAGTTTCTGTAAAAAGATAGCCACAACTATTAATTTTTGGAATATATTTAGAACTTCAATTCTTAAAATGAGACCCAAGAAGTCAAAACTGCACTTATCTTTAATTTTGTAAACATATGGTAGTGCTCAGCAGCAATTTTATCCTTAAATATCTTCTGCCCCTTCCTATGCTCTAAGGAATACATGTAGGCAATCCCAACTTTTCACAATAAAGAGATTTTGAAGAAAAGTAAGGCAAATTGTTATATGAATTTAGTATTGATTTAAAAAGATTTTTCATTCTTCCTGGAACTTTATTTATAAAACACACATTCTTAGGATTTTTTGCATTAACCTCTAGACAGGGAAATAAGTATTTAGTCCATCAAGTATTGGTAACATATTCTAAAACTTAATATACACAATTTGAGTGGCTTGGGAAACAATAAACATGTCTCATTATAGATATTACAACAGTCATGAAGAGACATTACCTCCCAAGGGAAGACTACCAGTTTTTCTCCATTAGTGTATCTTTGTATCTGTATTTGCTGAAGATTCACCTCATGGAGACTGTAGGCAACAGCATACACAGCATTATATATATTGTAGCTCTCTTCGCTCAAGACTGGGTCAAAAAGGTATCTTGGCAGTAACTCCAAAGAAGCATTGGGTTGGCAGTTTTCCAAAAATTGACAATCAAATTCAGAAAATGAGCACTTGAAGAATAAATACCAAAACTTAGGAAGATAATTGTCTTCTGGGTATTTGTAGGGGTTCACTGTTCTAATAAAATTTGTAAACTCAGGCATCTCTTCATGGTGGTGTGAAAAAATTAAACTTCCATCTAATGATTCTACCATGAAATAATCAGAATGAGTGTCAACATCCCATTGAGAGTTTAAGACCCAGACTTTCCAAGTCACTAACAACTGTGTAATATGTCGCATTAAACCTTGTAAAGAAACAATATCACCACAAATAACCATCACATTTGCTGGTGATTCCTTAATCTTCTCCAGACTTTTCCATAATGCAATTGAAAATGAATTCCAGACCCCAGAGATCATTTGCACAGAGGCTATGCAGATGTTATTTCTCTCCATTACTTCTCTCAAGTCAGACAGAATCTGTGTCCCTCTGTGGTCATCTGGGGCGATCAGACCAACCCAGGACCAGCTGAAATGAAGCATCAAAGAGACTATGGCAAGAGACAGAAATGTGTCCTTGGGGGCCATCTGATAGAGATAATTAAACTGACCTTGGTCATTTAAAATAGAATCAAAAGGCCCAAAAGTGAGCTGCAGAAAAACAAAATTGGATACAAAGGCAAGAACATTGGCATCAAACAGCAATGTCAGTCTTGAATCAAAAGATGGAAAGGGTCAAGATGAAAATGGTTTTATCATGTTTTAAAAACAACACAGTACAGTTTTCCTTACAAATTATGGACAAGTCTCCAGTTCAAATAACCTAGATGGTCTCATTCTTCTATCCTTCATTTATACTTCAAGGACTAAAATTACAAATGCACCTTCATAGTTTCATTTGATAGCAGATTAACTCAAGTGCCTTATTTTACATTATCTGACACCTCTGACTTCAAAGAAGTATAATTCAAACTTATTTCCCACAGACAAATCCTCACCTGAGGTATTTTGTAGAGTTGTAGCAGTGTCCCAATATGAGCAGATGTTGACCATGATGTTCCTGTGAGTGCAGCAGGTGAATTACTCTTATTCTCACAGCTATAATTAGGTATAGGATATGGCAACATTGTGAGCCAAGTCAGAGGACCTTCAAGAATAGATTTTTCAGTAAATCGAACATTATAGAAATCAAATCCCAAAGTTATGTTGGGTAGAAGATGAGGGTTTCTGTTGATCTCCTCAATGGCAAATAACAGGGCCAGAAGAAACTGGTAGTTTTTGAATTTATACCTGCACAGATTTCATGAAATTACGCAGGAAGAATACATAGACCATACAATCTTCACATTTTCATATCACTTTCTCATGATTTAAATGCCAATGTTCCCATAAAATCATTATTTTATTCTCCTTTCATTAATTACTGGAATTAGAATTAGCAATTTATGTAGATAGGATTAAGTAAGATCTACAGTGTAACATGAATTCATTGTGATTTGGGGGAATCCAATTTATTATGATGCTTTGTTTGTCATTTATGTGTAGTAAAATTTAAAAAGATATGTCCATGAGTATAGAATTAGGTTCCAACTTCAGCTAAGCTGGATATAAAATTAACTCAAGCAAATCAGAGGCCTTCCTCTACACAAAGGATAAACAAGCTGAGAAAGAAATTATGGAAACAACACCCTTCACAATAGTCACAAATAATATAAAATACCTTATTGTGACTCTAACTAAGCAAGTAAAAGATCTACATGACAAAAATTCAAGTCTCTGAAAAAGGAAATCAAAGAAGACCTTAGAAGATGGAAAGATCTCCCATGCTCATGGATTGGCAGGAATAGTATTGTAAAAATGGCCATCTTGTTGAAAGCAATCTACAGGTTCAATGCAATCCCCATCAAAATTTCAACTCAATTCTTCACAGACTTAGAAAGAGCAATTTGCAAATTCATCTGGAATAACAAAAATCCCAAGATAGCCAAAACTCTTTTGAACAATAAAAGAACCTCTGGTGGAATCATCATCCCTGACCTTAGGCAGTACTACAGAGCAATTGTGATTAAAAGATGGATGGTATTGGCACAGTAACAGGCAGGTGGGTTCAATTCAATTCAATAGAATTGAAGACTTAGAAATGAACCCCCACACCTATGGTCACTTGATCTTTGAGAAAGGAGCTAAAACCATTGGTAGAAAAAGATAGCATTTTCAACAAATGGTGCTGGCTCAACTGGCAGTCAACATGTAGAAGAATGCAAATTGATCCATCTCTATATCCTTGTACAAAGCTCAAGTCCAAGTGGATCAAAGACCTCCACATAAAACCAGATACACTGAAACTAATAGAAAAGAAAGTAGGGGAAGAACCTCAAGCAAATAGGCACAGGGGAAAATTTCCTGTACAGAACACCAATAGCTTATGCTCTAAGATCAAGAATTGACAAATGGGACCTGATAAAATTACAAAGGTTCTGTAAGGCAAAGAACACTGTCAATAGGACAAAATGGCAATCAAGAGATTGGGAAAAGATCTTTATTAATCCTATATATGATAGAGTACCAATATCCAATATATACAAAGAAGTCGAGAAGGTAGACTCCAGAGAACTAAATAATCCTATTAAAAATGGGTTACAGAGCTAAACAAAGAATTCTCAACTGAGGAATACTGAATGGCTGAGAAGCACCTAAACAAATGTTCAACATCCTTACTAATCAGGGAAATGCAAATCAAAACAATCCTGAAATTCCACCTGACACCAGTCACAATGGCAAAGATTAAAAACTTAAGTGACAGCAGATGCAGGTGAGGTTGTGGAGAAAGAGGAACACTCCTTCATTGCTGGTGAGATTGCAAGCTGGTACAACCACTCTGGAAATCAGTTTGGCAGTTCCTCAGAAAACAGGACATTGTACTACCAGAGGACCCAGCTATACCACTTCTGGGCATATACTCAGATGATGCTCCAACATGTCATAAGGACACATGCTCCAGTATGTTCCTAGCAGCCTTATTTATAATAGACAGAAACTGGAAACAACCCAGATGTCCCTCAACAGAGGAATGGATACAGAAAATGTGGTACATCTGCACAATGGAGTACTACTCAGCTATTCAAAACAAATGAATTTATGAAATTCTTAGGGAAATGGATGGGTGTGGAGAATATCATGCTGAGTGAGGTAACCCAATCACAAAAGAACACACATGATATGTGGTCTCTGATAAGTGGATATGAGCCCAGAAGATCACAATACACAAAGTACAATCCACAAACCACAGAAAACTCAAGGATAAGGAAGACCAAAGTGTGGATTCTTCTTAAAAGACAGAACAAAATACCCATGGAAGGACTTGCAGAGACAAACTATGGAGCAGAGAATGTAGGAAGGATAATCCAAAGACTGCTTCACCTGGGGCTTCTTCCCGTATTCAATTATCAAATCCAGACAGTATTGTGGATGCCGGCATGTGCTGGCTGACAGAAGCCTGATATAGCTATCTCCTGAGATGCTCTTACAGTACCTGACTAATGTAGAAGTAGAAGCTCACAGCCATCCATTGGACTGAGCACAGGACTCCCAATGAAGGCGCTAGAGAAAAGATCCAAGGAGCTTAAGGGTTTGCAGCCCTATAGGACAAACAATATGAACTAACTAGTACCTTCAGAGCTTCCAGGGAGCTGAAGAGATCACCTCCATGGTGATCTCTTCAAAGAATTTTCAAAAAATTTAACCCAGTATTGTTTCTGTCTAAAGGAAATGCAGGGACAAAAAATGGAGCACAGACTTAAAGAAAGGCTACACAGTGACTGACTCAACGTGGGATCCATCTCATACCTGTGTATCAAATCCAGAAACTATTATTGATGCCATATTGTGCTGGCAGACAGATGCTGGCATGTTTGTCCTCTGAGAAGATCTATGAGAAACTGACTGAGACAAGTGCAGATACTTCCAGTCAACCACTGAATAGAAGTTGGGCACCCATATGGAAGAGTTAAGGAAAGAAGTAAAGGAGCTGATGGGGATTGTAACCCAATAAGAAGAACAACAGTATCAACTTGCCTAGAATCCCCAGAGCTCCCAGAGACTAAGCCAAAAACCAAGGAGCATACATGGAGTACTCTGGGGCCCAGGGCACTCTTGTAGCAGAGAACTGTCTTGTCTGGCTTCAATGCAAGAGGATGTACTTAATTCTCTGGAACCTTGATGCCCCAGGGAAGTGAGTTGTGGCTGAAGTTGGAAGGTAGTGTATGAGAGCACCCTCTCAAGTCACGGGAAAGAGGGAATGTGGTGAAGAAGTTTTAATCAATACATCCTTTAAGTAAAAAATTATCTGAAGTCAAAAATGAATAATTGTACTTACTGTAGGTGAATATCCTTGAAATAGTATGGGTCCTTTATATCAGGAACCTTGTTGCCTGTGTAGTAAATATGAAGAGAAAAAAATGCACCAATCTTCACATCTCCTTTAACATGAAAATATTCCTTGATTGTTGTATAGCAGGTATTGTTAGTAATGGCACACACAATATTAGGAATATACAAGAGCCCAAAAATAAAAATCCAGAACATCTTATTAATCTATGCATACATCCTGTCATTAGACTAGTGGATATATATCTAATAATGTTCATCAGGTCTATATTGAGTTCAAGTATTTATAAAAAATGTGTGCTTCTAACTTTTTTAATTAGTGTAATTGTCTCACTATTTACCTCAAGTACTTACTGACCTCACCTTCAGTGTCACTGGGAATTCTGAAACTCTTCCCTGAGGCTCTGCATCTGATGCCTTGTGTTCTGCTTAAAAACAAGTTGGAAAATATGTTTTAGATTATTTTCTCTAGCCACAAGCACCATGATTTCAGCCAAGAAAACAGATAGGAAGACCTCAGGGATCAACATCCCTATTGGGTGTTTTGGCCAAGTTTGAGTCCAGATACTTTTCCCATGAAAAGAACTTCAGCTGATGAAAACATTCTGTACCAGAGGTTTCCATAATAAGAGAAAGCCTGAAAATGCCTATGTCATTCATGCACAAGAAAAAATAAGTGAACCATGCTCTTTCAAGCTAAAAACAGTCAGTGCACTATGTTCTTCCTATAGACTATAAGCGTCTCAGAAATGTCTTTTTTAAAAAAATATTTATTTACTATATGTAACTACACTGTAGCTGTGTTC
This sequence comes from Montemys delectorum, assembly GCA_019843815.1. Classification (NCBI taxonomy): domain Eukaryota; kingdom Metazoa; phylum Chordata; class Mammalia; order Rodentia; family Muridae; genus Montemys; species Montemys delectorum. The sequence goes on along the minus strand of JADRCD010141385.1, from coordinate 31,276 downwards.
AGACACTCCAGAAGAGGGCATCATATCTTATTATGGATGGTTGTGAGCCACCATGTGGTTGCTGGGATTTGAACTCGGAACCTTTGGAAGAGCACTCAGTGCTCTTAAACACTGAGTCATCTCTCTAGCCCAAGAAATTTCTTAAATGATACATTTGTATCTGTAGAACAATGTGATGAGTGTACCCCAAATAATCATCTAATTCTGCATGTTACAAATTCAATAGTCCTACAGCACTCTTCATTTCAAAATTATCTACTTAATTTCACTTTAAATTCATGTCCCCTGTTGAAAGGACTGAGTTAACCAGAGCCTGACTGACACCTGGCTGCAAACTGGCAATTTGGGAGACTACACCAAAGTTTCTGTTTCCCAGAACAAAAAAAAAGTTAATTCTAGGAAAAATCACCTCTCATAGGCAGCCAATCAGGAGCCATGAGGAGCTGCCCCATTACCTAGTCTGAGCCACCCATCATGGGCAGACTATTAGGAGCTGTCAGGGGCTGCCCAATTACCTAGCCTAAGCCAAGTATACTTAATCCACAAAAGTCCCCCCAGGCCCCAGAGCCTTAACCAGTCAATCACAAGGATACTCATAACCCTGGAGATAGAAACAACCAATCAAGGAGAGGTAAAGAAGGGTAAAACTCATTCACTCCTCTGTTTTTTATCCTGATGTATGGTAAACACCTCTACCCAGGTTCTTTGCAGAATTAATGGTCTTTGCTGTTATATACTATTTGAGTCTTGTGAATCATTCTTTGGCAAATAATAGATCTTTACATTTTGAGGTTCATCTCAGATTTGCTGAAGACACTTGACCAAAATATTTGAGCACCTATGGAATCAGAAGAATTAGATTAAAGGCGTCATCAGGGCTCACACCCCATTCATGAGCCCTGGGTAACACTAAAGTTGGAGTGTCTCTGCCTTCAGGTCCAGGTGAGAGGAGAGAACACTGCCCAGCAAATTCTCTCTGGGGCAGAACAGGATGGTGAGTGTCATGGCCCAAAACTAAAAAAACTAGCCCAGTAGTCTGTCAAAGTTGGAACTCATTTTATTGTATCAGTCTTTTGTTTATATAGGGTTGAGGAAGGAGGTGGGGATTTTTGGTGTGTTGATATGACATAGAGGGCAGGGAAGAGTGACAGATGGTATGGGGTGACTGAAAGGGATAATAAAGTTATTCTACATCAGAGGTAGCTAGGCAAAGGCGGGCTTAGCCAGAGTGTACTGAGTCACTCCAGTATGGAAGTGAGCAAGACAGGTCTCTAAACTCTAGCAAAGGCTCAGGCTTCCTCACTAGGCCTCAGTATCTGGACAAACAAGGCCCAACAGTGGAGCAGTAACACAGACTTTTTAGTGGACATGGGATGCAACAATCTGTTTTAAAACAACATTGTTTTAAACATTCATTGTTGAATCAAAACACATGGGTACAAAATACATGGGCAATAGGCACCAAGCTCTATCCATGAATTATCTGAAAAAATGATAGGGAGTAGGAATTTGGAATAGGACAGATAACTCACTCATTTATGTTCATTCATGGATGCCCATACCATATGCTGGGCAGATACCTCCTCACCAAAATGGGAGCCAAATCCATTTTGACCCAGAAAGATTAAAAGTGCTGGCTAATAAGGGTCCCATCCATGTTCTGACTTTGGCCCTAGTAGAAGAATACAAATTCTTTCCTCAACCATCCCTGTCTCTGACTGATTACTCCTAAGATTCCAGGCAGAAGTCCCTGAGGTGCGGGTAGAAAAGGATACAATAGGATTCCTCCACCATTGGGCTCTGCTAGTCCAACTGAAGCCTGGAGCCACAGCAACCTGAATTGGGCAGCACACATGCCCAGAGAGGCCAGAATTGGAAATCATCCTGCGTATCAACTGATTCTGGGAGTCTGAAATTCTGATATCTTGCCATTTGGCATGGGATATTCTCCTCCCAGTCAAGAAACGTCAGGGACTATCGACCTGTGCTAGACTTGATGGAAGTAAACAAGTGGGTGGAAGTCATCCTTCCCACAGTTCTAAATCCTTACACCCTGCTGAGCACTCTTCCTCCAGAGTTCAACATGAACACCATGTTCAACCTGAAAGATGCTTTCTTTAGCTTGCCTCTGGCACCTAAAAGCCAGCCTCTGTTTATCCTTGAATGGCAAGATTTGGAGAGAAGCTTCAATGGCCAACTAATTTGGTCACATCTGCCTCAAGGATTTAGGAACTCACTGTCTTAGTTAGGGATTTACTGTTATGAACAGTTACCCTACCAAAGACAACTCATGTAAGGACAACATTTAATTGAGGCTGGCTTAAAGGTTCAGAATTTCAATCCATTATCACCAAGGTGCGAACATGCCAGCATCCAGGCAGTCATGGTACAGGAGGAGCTGAGAGTTATAAATCTTCATCTGAAGGCTGCTAGAACAATGGCTACCAGGCAGCTAGGATGAGGGTTTTAAGGCCATACTCACAGTGACATGCCTACTCCAACAAGTCGTACCTTTTAATAGTGCCACTCTCAGTGCCAAGCACATACAAACCATTGCACTCACCATTTTTGATAAGGCACTACATGAAGCTTTGGTGAGCATCAGTGTTCCCAACCTCAAACAACCATACTCTAGTATGTAGATGACTTCATGATTGTTGTCTTTGACTTGTAGATATGTCAGGAGGCCACACAAGACTTGTTATAGGAGTTGAGAAAGCTGGGCTACAGAGTGTCTGTTAAGAATGCCCAGCTTTGTCAACTTGAGGTCTCTTACCTTGGTTACATACTCAAAAGGGAACAGTGTATGCTGTCAGACACCCAGAAACTAACCATCTTTAGCATCCCAGTTCCATCAAGCTAAAGGCAAGTACAGGAATTTCTGGAATTCAACAGATTTTGTAGAATCTGAGTGATAGTGCTCACTGATAGACATATATGTCTATCAATGACCATTATATGAGGCCACCAGGATACAATGGATCTCTGAGATGAACACAGCTGGTTTTTTTCTTTTTTCTTTTCTTTTTCTTTACTTTTTTCTATTCTTCTTTTAAACATATTTCCTAGATATATTTGTTTTTAGATTTATTTATTTTTATTATTTATTTTATGTGTATGAGTACACTGTAGCTGTACAGATGGCCGCCAGCCCCCTCTATTATTTTATTTTTAAGAATTGCTTCCTTGGAAGTTTATTTCTTGTTCTGGTTAATGCTAGCTTTTTAAAAAAGACTTATTTATTTATTTATTTAATGAATGTGACTATACTGTCACTGTCTTTAGACATACCCAAAGAGGGCATTGAATCCTCATTACAGATGGTTATGAGCCACCATGTGTTTGTTGGGAATTGAACTCAGGACCTCTGGAACAGCAGTCAGTGTTCTTAACCACTGAGCCATCTCTCTAGCCCAGACAAAGCTTTTATAACCTTGAGAAAAGCCTTATTGAAGATGCTAGCCTTGACACTCTGGGACAGACACAAATCTTCCCACCTGTATGTGGATGAAATAAACGTAATAGCAGAGTAGGTGCTCACCCAATCTTTAGGCCCAAGGAAGAGGCCAGTGTCTTATTTATCTAAGAATATGGATTCAGTAGCACCATGATGGCCACCTACCTCTGAATCATAGCCACCACTGCCTTGTTGGTGAAGGAAGCTGACAAGTGCAGAAGCATTTGTGCACAAGCTACTGCTTACTTAAGGATTTTCAGTGTTCTGATTTTTCGGAAGGATGTGTCATGAATCCTAATTAGAAGTGCAATGTGCCAGGTAGGCTGCCCAGCAAGTCACCACTGCCTTTTCTTCTATATGGCAGAATCTATTCTGTCTTTACAGTGTCAACATCTTCAGAATGCACTTGAGTAATCTCAGAGTTTTGGTGAACAGGTATCCTATATGTCAACAGAAGCACTTTTGATTCATTCATCTGGGATACAGTGTAAGACACTTCAAGGGCTTGAGGAGAAATTATGTGATACATATATATCCAGGAGTGACCATAGGATACTGACCTAGTACATGTTAAAGAGTCGAGTCAGTTAGTAGAGAGATAATATGAAATAAATCCATCTATTAAGTTAGCAATTTCCAATCAGACAAGCATACAAACATACATAAATGAGGGCAAGCATACATAGAGAAATGTCACAATGATGAGACATTTATGTAGAAGGTCAGTGTTCAACACAGTAATCATAATATAAAAATAACAGAATTAGAGATGGCACCATTCATATTGGCCTCACAGACTTCACTGCCATGAAGCAAAGCCAACTGAGGAGTTTCAGAAAGGCAGATCTCGCAGAACAGAAGATGCAGATTTGACACAAGCCATCAATAATCTCATGCTTTTAACTATATTTAAAGGCTGCATTATTAAGAGAGGAGCTTCTTCACCATGGTCCTGATGACAATGGCTATTTACTGAAGAGGTGCACTTGAACCTTAATTCTTACTGTGCACAAATCAGTTCCTGCTGGACTCTCTACTGGCAGAAGCAGGAGAGAGAAATAGAACCTAGTACAGCTGAGCCTCTCAGGGCTGAGCGGGATGGTGAGTGTTGCTGCTCGGATCTCCTGCCTCCAGAGAATAACTACCCGAGCCAGGAGTCTGTCAAAGCAGGAACTCGTTTTAAAGCATCAATCGTATCAATTTTCTCTTTATAAAGGGCTGAGAGAAGAGGTGGAGTTTTCTGCTGAGGTGAGATGACATAGGGGGAGGGGAAAGCTGATGAAGGGTATGAGGTGACTGATGGAGCCAACAAAATTACTCTACATCAGCAGGAGCTAGGCAAAGGCAGGCTTAAGCAGGTTGTGCTGAGTCACTCCATTACGGAAGTGACTGAGACAGTTTACAAAACTCCAGCCAGGCTCGGGTCTGTCTACAAGGCCCAAACCAGGACCCAAATAGGGCTCAACACCTCCCCCTTTTGTTTTTGTAATGAGTAGGTTACATGGCTCCTGTCTTAGGTTGTCGACCACATGGGATCTTACCCGTCTTTGGAAACCACCTGTTACTATGGCTCAAGGGGCATGCTCCACAACCTGTCTTAGGTTGTACCAGCACGTCTGAGATCTTACTTGTCATTAGTCAAATGAGGGTCGCTCATATTCTGAGGGCCAATCATATGTTAATCTTGGCTCTCATGAATCGAGCCTTTGATAATGAGCCTGGACCTGATGAAGCCCAATTGCCTTTATACACTGCTGGATGAATTGTGTATTAATTAAACATGGCCCCACTGTGAGAGGGAGAAGGAGAAGGAGAAGGGACAAAGAAGAGGAAGTATGTAGGACAGAAAGTCATGGAGGCCAGTCCACAGTGGATTGTCTTGAAACTCTCTCCTCCTCTAAGTCTTCCTGGATCGTTGAATCCTCCCATCAATCTTTTGCAGGATCTTCATTTGCCATGCAGACCTTGTGTGACAGCAGTATTTGAGGTGAAAACTTCAAGGAAAGTCAGTCTCCTGCCCCCGCATTGTCTCTTGGCATCCCCTAACTCAGAGGTAGCCCAGATATGTCCTTGCCAACTCACATGCTAGGTGCCCACCAAGATATTATTTATTAATGGCTAGACAAAATAGGATATGGCTCTCTGACCTTACCAATGTTCCAACATCTTAGCCAAACCCTAGCTTGGAATTTACCCACCCAGACTAATTGCCTCTGGCATTGTTAGGGAAATAAGGAAGGGAATACAGCATTGAAGCTTACAGAATGGAGGACTTATCCCAGGGCAAGTAGAATCCTCATTCTCAAGTCAAGGACTGCAGCTGAACCACACCTAGGAATTAGCAAGAGACACGTCTCTACTAGCCCGAAAGATTAGCATAGTGGGTGGTTTTACCTAGGATGGGCAGGACCTTGAGCTGACAGTGTGTGTGTGTGTGAGAGAGAGACAGTATAGAGCAGTTAGCATTCCTGATAGAGGAGTCTGCATTGAGCATTTGGACTCGCTTGCACTCTGACTAGAACTAGAACTTAGGTGGACTAAGACTTAGATTCATGTAGTCCGCAGCCCCCTGGGCCCAGAGTGCTTGGGCCCGAGGGGTGGGGGGAAATGCAGCACCACTCGAGATTCAAGAGATTGAGCAGTTGAGCATTCAGCATTCTAGAGTCAGCATTCTAGAGTCAGCATTCGAGATTCGAGCCTCCGTCCTCCTGGCTGGCTCACCCGCAGCCCCGCAGGACTCTGGCCGGGCCCAGGTGGCCCAAACATGCTTGGAGCCCAGGTGTGCTGCACCAGTCCAGAGGAGATGGCTACTGTTTTTAGACCCAGTGTATTTTAGGTAGCCTCAAATGTACCTTGACTGCTGAGCTGCCAGGTTTATCATTTCCCTTTTTCAATGATTGTAAAATTCTGATGCCATTTTTAAGAAATACATTCAGATAGTACACTTCTTGTGTAGTGTATGTTTGTCACAGCTGAATCTCATGCACACTTGGCCAGAACTCATCGTCCCACGGAGCATGGGGTCCCTGCAAGAAACCCCAGTCTGTTGCATTCATTGTAGTTGACAGGGGGATCTTCATTCTTTTTTCTTAATAAATCTTTGAAGGAAGCAGAAGGAGGGCTCTCAGGGATGGAAGTTTCCCTGGAGTGATTAATATCATCATCATCCTGTTAGGGCAAGTATTTCATGTCTCTGGCTGGTATCCAGATTGGTCTTTTCTCATTTGGGGGGAACACATAGCCAAATCCTCTTCCAGCTGTCAAGAGTGGGTCTGGCCTTCTCAAAGCTCCGGTTAGTGGGTCTCTCCACTTGACCCAAATGGAGCTATAGGAAACTGATAAAGACCAATGTTTTTGAAATGGGTACAGATGTGGATCCTCTTTAGAAAAATTTAAAATATTTATTGTAAATAATGCATTTTTCAATTGATCATGTGGGGGTAGAGACTCCCCCTTTTGTTTTTGTAATTGAGTCTTAAGGACTTGGTTATAGTATTCTACAGTAGCTTGTCCTTGGGATTACATAGAATCCTAGTTGAATGGGTAGTTTTCCACATCCTTAAAACTCCCAAAAGGCTTGACTTATAAAGCATGGGCCGTTATCAGTTTTTATCTGATCAGGATATCCAAGAATAGCAAAGCATTGGAGCATATGACTTATGGCATGTTTGGCTTTTTCTCCAGTATGTGCAGAAACCCAGCAGGCATGGAAAAAGGTATTAACAGATGCAAAAACATATTTAAGCTTTCCAAAAGAAGAATGATGAGTAACATCTATCTGCCATAACTGGTTGGATCGAAGTCCACGGAGGTTGCTTCCCAAAGCCTGGAGGGGAGGCACCTAGAGGAAAGATTGGAAAGACTTGCACGTGAAGACGATCTTTTTAAGATCTTTGACTGGTATATGGGGGAACCTATAATGGAAGCCCCTCCAGTAAGTATGGGTCAAAAATTGAAAGAGGGTGGCCTTCAAGACAGTGTGACATTGGAGTTCAGATGCCACCCGGTCAACCAGGCTGTTTCCCTTGACAAAAAACCTGGGAGATTTTGGTGACTCCTGAGGTATTGAATATAAATGGGATATTGTCTTTGTCTAAGGAGGGTACATGCTTGAATAATCAAAGGGGATATTGGATTAGAATCTAGCTTAATATGGGCTTCAGTCAAATTGGGCAATAAGTTAACCACATATAAACTATCTGAAAACAAACTAAAGATACCAGGGAAGGAATCCAATGCTATCACTATAGCAAAGAGCTCATTAAATTGGGCTGATTACATACACCTTAGAACTAATTTGTCCAGGTTCATCACTTTTCCCAAAATTGGGATAGACGACCACTGAGGATCCCAGTCGCCCACCATCAGAAAAGACCATGGGAGAAATAGGATCAGGTTTAGATCAAAACAGTCTGGGAGCCATCCACTCCAACCTAGAAAGCGAGCTCATCCATCTATGGGAATCAAAATGACAGTCAATCTCGCCCAGGAAGCCTTCGAGGGCCAGGGCTATATGTTCATTATTTCTTTGTACTCAGGTAAAATCAACCATCCTGAGGGTTGAGGATCTGTTCCAAACAGTCAAATCAAAAATATCTCTTCCCTTAATGATACAATCAGCAATCACATTGGTCATGGAATAAGCCCGGGGAACCCCATCAACTGAAAGGTGAATCGAGTGCACTGGCTCTCCTCCTTGTCTGAGGATTGCAGTGCACAGGGTCTCCCCTAGAAAAACATAGAGAACAAGTGAGAAAGGGGACCATATCTCTTAAATTCTGCAGAATCTATAGCATACTGGATCCATTTTAACAGGTCATGATGACAACACAGACAAAAGAATAGGTTGGACAGGTTTTTTCCCTTAAGTAAATCAAACAGAGGCATTAATTCTTCTGTGGATACAGAGATCCAGGGCCTCATCCAATTAATCTCTCCCAACAACTTTTGGAGCTGAGGGAGGGTAGAAGTATTTTGAACCTTACGTTGGGGTTTACCTGGGGAGACTGTATCCAAAGACAACGTAGAGTCAAGAATTCAAAAGGGGGGATCTTTTGAATCTTTTCAGGGGCAGCCAAGAAGTTATTTTCTTGTAAGATGGAAAGGCATCTATCTGTACATTTTTGTAATCCAGATAAAGTGGGATGTCCCAAAATAATGTCATCTATGTAAATGTAAAAGAGAATATCTGGATCTGTCAACATGGAAGAAAACTGGAAAGCATATAATATTAACAAATGAGGGGGGGCTGTTAGCCACGCCTGGAGGAAGAACAGTCCATTCATATCTCAAGTCTGAACCTCTGAAATTAATGGAGGGCACCGAGAAGGCAAATTTCTCAGAATCTTCTCAATGGAGTGGGATGGGAAAAAAAACAATCTTTAATATCTATAACAGTTAACTAAAGGGCACTGGGGATTGCTGGGATCCAGGGGAGCCTACTCTGGGGGGTCCCAAAAGGAATCATTCTCTCATTGATCTTCCTTAAGTCTTGTAATAACCTCCACAAACCACTGGATTTTTTAATCACAAACACTAGAGAGTTCCAGGGACTGGTAGAGAGCCTTTGATATCCTGACTCCTCCCTCTGTTGTTGAACCAACAAATGTAGTTGTTGAATTTCTGGTCAGGAATAGGCCACTGCTCAATCTATAAAGGATCTCCAGGTATCCATTGGATCTTTAACACCTGGGGTTGAGCAGTGGCCTTTAAAATTGAGGGTGCTGCTGTGAGCACTGTCTATGTGCCTTCTCAATGTAAGGATCCCCCCCCACCCGGTAATTTGGATATAATGCCCTCCCCTGCTCAACTTGTGGTTCACACTCTTCAATGCCAAGCAGATCTTTGTGAAAGACCTTACGATCAGTAGTAATAAAGGTCTCACCTTTTCCAAGGATATCCTGGCCCAAAAGATTAGCAGTTAGGTCAGCAAACACAAGGGGGAATATCTCACCTTTACCATCATGATCAACTCAGGGCAACCAGCTAACAGTTTCCCAGGAGGTTGATTGCCCTCCCATGCCTAGAAGTGGAGGGTCTGGAGAGAGCTGCCAGGAATGAAGAACTTCCTCCTTCCTTAATACTGTTCAGTCAGCCTCAATATTAATGAGAAATCTGAATGTCTTCACTCCTATAGTGAGGGTCATCTTAGGTCATTGCCCTGGGAGTAGTGGACAGTCCAGTGGACTCTGACTGCAGATCTCCCAATCTCTCCTTGTTTAACGGGGCTGGGGATAGCCCCTGAGGTAGTTTAAAAGCAGGCCCCTAAAATCAAACTTGGATTTGCAGTCTCTGGCCCAATTGAACCCCTTCTTACACCTCGGACAAGGGGTGTGTGGGATCACATCAGAAGGGTGAAGATCTTTTCTAACAAGGTTAGGGCATTCTCTTTTGAAATGACCCTTTCAGCCACAGCCGAAGAAAATCTTCCCTTGGCCAATGGTGGCATGTTGCAGTGTATTTACAAGAACCTCCATATCTTCCTTTTGTGCCTCTCTAAGGGCTGAGGCCATAGCTCTAGTCTGAAAGGAAGAGGTGCCCACATCTCAGGTGGCTACAATCCACCTTTCCATGGCAGCGCTATGTAACCTGGCACAGGCCAATTTATGATCAGTGTTCATGCCATTCCAGACCAATGTTCTAACAAACTGATCTTGGAGCTCCCTTGTGGGAAGTTTTCTCTTTAAGCTCTTTTGTGCTCTATCAATGAAAGTGGTAAGGTCTTCAGTGGCCTTTTGATTAATCCCAGAAATTGGGGACTTGGTGGGTCCCTCATCTAGATTTCTCCAGGCAGTCAAGCCTAGGTCCCGTACCTGGTCTTGGTAGGGATGGGGCACCACTGCTTGTTGGAGGCCTGTGGAGAACTGATAGGCTGTGCCAGAGAGCATCTCATAGGTAATAGAGATTGGAGGGTAGGAATGTTGGTTCTGTTCCCCCTGCACTAGGCACTTGGCACTCCTCCTGGTAAAAGGCCATCCATTTAAGGAACATGGGTGAGGGGAGAACAGCCTTGATCATTTCCTTCCAGTCTCTCGGGGTGAGGGCCTGGTGGGCAAGGCTCTCAAGGATAATCTCTACCCAGGGTGAATGAGGGCCATCCTCTGCCACTGCTTTCTTTAGTTCCTTAAGGTCTTGGGCTTCCCAGGGATACCAAGCTGCTGGCTGGTTGCCTCCAGGATTAACATTAACTAGAAACAGGTGGGTAGTATCTCCCGAGCTGAATCCCCCCCTCTGGCCCTACATAGGGTGGCGGGGCTGAAGGCAGATGCTGAGGGGGAAACATGGAAGGAGTCAGTTGGGGGAGGGTCTGAGAAAGGTAGTCTCAAAGACAGGGCCCCACTAGAGGACCAGGGATCCCTGTTACAGGGATCATCAGGAAAATAAAGGGACTGGGGGGGAGCTTAGATCCGGAAAAGTACTGCCCCATAATTTATAGGGGTACACTCTCGAAGACTGATTGGTCCTTCAGCGAATATCTGTCAGGAGTGGGGGTGTCTCCTCACACAGGGCACCAATTCTGCCAGGCTGTCTGCCAGTAGAACCAGGCAAGAGGGAGAGAACCCGGTCCAGCCAAGCCTCTCAAGGCTGTGCGGGATGGTGAGTGTCACAGCTCGAATCTCCTGCCTCCAGAGAATAACTACTCTGAGCCAGGAGTCTATCAAAGCAAGAACTCATTTGAATGTATCAATCTTCTCTTTATAAAGGGCTTAGAGAGGACTTGGAGTTTTCTGCTGAGGTGAGATGACATAGAGGTAAGGGAAAGTTGACAGAGGGTATGGTGTGACTGACAGAGCCAATAAAGTTACTCTACATCAGCAGAAGCTAGGCAAATGCAGGCTTAAGCAGGTTGTGCTGAGTCACTCCAGTACAGAAGTGAATGAGACAGTTTACAAAACTCAGGCCAGGCTCAGGTTTGTCCTCAAGGCCCAAACCAGAGCCAAATAGGGCCCAACAAGTTCCAAATATGAAAAAGAAATAAGTGTATCAAGAGGATTGAACTCTTACCTGAAATAGTGCTAGAAATCTCAAAGTAGAAAAGTATAGGAGAATACAGGCCTAAACAAATATATTCTTAGTGGAATCTCTGTCACTCAACAAATAATCACATGGATGAATGGGATATTATGAAGTTAAGCCCATTCTGAATATCTAAAACATTCAAATCACCTTCACCCACTCATGATGAAAATAGAATGTCAAAAAAACATGAGGGCAATTTACTACTTCTGTCATACAAATGGTACAATCACAAAAGCTAGGGAGAGGGAGAAAAGGGGGACAGGAACAGGTATCTGAAGGGAAGGAGAGAAGCAAAGAGGATCATGAACTTGAATAGAAACATGTAGCAGGGTTTGCAGAACTGGCATAGCCACTAGAAAATCCCAGACTCCAGGGAAGCAAGAAGCTCCCAGGAGCCAATGGTGATGACTTTAGCCAAAATACCTAACAAAGGGGAGATACAATCTGAGAAGACCACCTCCAGTAGATAGACATGGCCCCCAGTTGAGTAGTGGGGACACCCACACATCTCAATATTTTTAACCCACAAATATTCCTGTCCAAAAGAAAAGCAGTGACAGAAAATGAGAGACTGAAGGATATGCCATCCAGAGACCACCACACCTAGGGATCCATCCCATCTGCAGACACCAACTCCCTACACTATTGCTGATGCCAAGAAGTGCTTGCTGACAAATGCCTGATATGGCTGTTCCCTGAGAGGTTCTACCAGCACCTGATCAATACAGATACAGATACTTACAGCCAACCATTAGTTTGAGGCCACAGACCTCAATGGAAGAACTAGGGAAAAGACTGAAGGAACTGAAGGGAACTGCAACCCCATAAGAAAAACAATATCAACTAACTGGACCACCCAGAGCTCCCAGGCACTAAACCACCAAGCGAAGAGTATACATGGAGAGAGCCAGGGCTCCAGATGCATATGTAGCAGAGGATGGTATCATCTGACATCAATGGGAGGAGAGGGAAGCTTGATGCCCCAGTGTAGAAGATGCTAGAGGAGTGAGGTGGGAGTGGGTGGATGGGTGGAGGAACACCCTCACAGAGGCAAAGGGGAGGGGGTCAGTGAGGATAGGATGGGTGATTGGTGGAGGGTTAACCACCAATCACTTGAATGGAGATATCACTTGAAATGTAAAGAAATAAAATGATTAATAAAAAAAATTTAAAAAAGAAAAAAGAATTAGTTTTATATTTACATTTTAATCTCTGAGTTTGATGTTGTTTTCTATACTTTAGCAAACTTGAATTTTAATATATGATTTAATATATAAAAAAGAAAATAGTGCGGTAACTATATATCCATTAAATATAAACTTAAAAAACATCACAACTTTTAGGAAGTACTGCATGGTAACCATAGTTGACATGTGCTATGGTTTGTAGTTTAAGAAAGGACTTGATTCAGCATAGGAGTGAACAAGTATATTCTCAGTCTTCTGTGTCATTAGAAATTCAAGAGAAGAAACTGCATGCCACTTGATATTTGTCTTTAGATGCCTCATCTCCAAGCCACAAAGCACCTGTAGTTGACCTATATAGCTTGTAGGACTCTGATCTACAAAGAGGCTTGTAGATTCTTTTTTGTTGGAATTCAGTGTCTCTATCTTTATACATGAAAACAAAACAAAAAATCTCTTTTAAAATTTTTAATTCAATTGGATATGCATTGAAAATGTTCCCAGGAATCATATTCCCTAACCACATAAATATACATTTTACCATTACAAATTAACTCTATCATTAATTCTCCCAAGTTTAGTTTGAACATAATTGAGTCACTAACTTTTTATTGGTTATTTTATTTATTTAAATTTCAAATGTTGTCCTCCTTCCAGGTCTTCCCTCAAAATCCCCCATCTCATTCCTATCCACATTGCCTCTAAGAGGGTGCTCCCTCACCAACCTATCCACTCCTGCCTCCCCCCTCTAGCTTACCCCTTCACTGAGACAACAAGCCTCCATTTAACCAAATGCCTCAACTTCTAGGACCCTCCCTCTACCTCCTTTAATTATTTTGTTCCTCCTTCTAAGCAGGATTGAAGCATCCATCCATTGGTCTTCCTTCTTGTTAAGCTTCCTATGGTCTGTGAGTTCTCCTGTGGGTATTCTGAGTTTTTGATCAAATATCCACATATCAGTGAGTACATACCATGTGTACCTTTTTGGGCCTGGGTTACCTCACTCAAGATGATATTTTCTAGTTCCATCCATTTACGTGTAAAATTCCTGGAGTCATCGTTTTTAATAACTGAATAGGACTTCACTATAAAAATTTACCACATTTTCTGTATACATTCTTCCATTAAGGGACATCTGGGTTGTTTTCATCTTCTGGCTATTACAAATAGGGCTACTTTGAACATAGTGTAACATGTGTCCTTGTATATATCTTGGACCATAGGTTTATATGTTTTAATAGGGTTATTTGTTTCTCTTGGTCTATCTTCTTGAGTTCCTTGTATATTTTAGATATCAACCCTCTATTGAATGTAGGAATTGTTTCCTAATCTGTGGGTTACCATTTTGTCCTATTGACAGGGTCCTTTGCCTTACAGGAGCTTTTCAATTTTATGAGATCCTATTTCTAAATTGTTGAATTTAGAGGCTGAGCCATTGGTATTTGGTTGAGAAAAATTTCCCCTGTGCCAATGTGTTCAAGGCTCTTCCCCACTTTATCTTTTATTAGATTAAGTATATGTGGATTTTTGTGTAAGTCATGATGCACTTGGACTTGAGTTTTGTACAAGGAGATAAAAATGTATCAATTTTCATTCTTCTACATGTAGACCAACAGTTGAACCAGCACCATTTATTGAAAATGTTTTATTTTTCACTGGATTTTTTTGGCTTTGTCAAAGATCAAGTGACTATGGATATGTTGGGTTTATTTCTATATCTTCAATTCTCTTCCATTTATCTATCTGTCTGTCTCTTCATCAATATCACGTGGTTTTTATCACTCTATAGTACAGCTTGAGGTCAGGGATGGTGATTCCCCTAGAAGTCCTTTCATTGTTGCAGATTTCCATAATACACATGGCCATCTGGCTATCTCTCTTTTCCCTCCCCACACCTGATTCTGAACATTCCCATTGTCCTCCTGTTTTCTCTTCTCCCACTTAGTTCCTTCCCTCCATCTGCCAATTATGACTGTTTTATTCTCCATTCTAATTGAGATTCAAGCATCTTCACTTATACCATACTTCTTTAGCTCTTTTATGTCTGTGGAGTGTAACATCTGTATACAGTATTTAAGGCTAATATCTACTTATAAGTGAGTACATACTATGCACATCCTTTTGGGACTGAGTTACCACAATCAGGATGATATTCTCCAGATCATTCCATTTGCCTGCAAAATTAATATCTTTCTTTTTAATAGCTAAATAGGATTCCATTGCTTAGGTGTACTATATTTTCTTCATCTACTCTTTCACTGAGAAACAGCTAGGTTGTTGCAGTTTCTGGATATTACAAATAAAACTGCTAAGAACATATTTCAGCAAAAGTTTTTGTGGAATGTTGGAGCATTTTTTGGGTGTATGATCAGGGGTTGGGGTTTAGCTAGTCTATGAGGTAGAACAACTCCCAGTTTCCTGAGAAATATCTGAGTGGATTTCCAAAGTAATTGTACAAGTTTACACTCAAACCAGCAATGGGGGAATATTCCCCTTCCTCCAAATCCTTTCCAGGGAGATATCATTACAAGGGAACTGTACTCAGGTGATGAAAAAAAAATGAGAAATATAGAATCTAAGGTAAAGAAATTAAGCCAAAAAATCATATTGAGAGGTAATTCATATCCCAAAAGGCAAATATTGCATATATTCATGTAAATGTTGAGGTTAGCTTTTATGTCTTTGATAAGTGTATTACAATTCATATGACCAAAATGGTTAGGCATAAGGTAGGAGACTTCTATACCACTTGAAATTCCTCTGTTGAGAATTCTCTGTTTTGTCCTATACTCCATCTTATTATTATTATTATTATTATATTCAACACAATATATATCTTTATATTAATTATAAAAATGATGGACATGTTATTAAATGAACATAAAGAGATAGTCTTATTGTTTCCTTGTTTGTTTTGTTTTTAATAGGCCTTAAAATATTAGCTCTTACCATGGTACAAATCCAAAATAAGAACAATTTTTAGACATTGGAGTTCATTGCATAAGGTTGTACTTCAATGTCCCTTACATCAGGAAAGGATTTTACCTCCATAGTAGTGAAGCTAAGAGTTGACAGTTCTGCTGCACCAAGCAATGAATTGTAGACACAATTATTTGGATACAGATTCCTTGCTATGATCAAAGCTATTTGACTTGAGTGATAACCATCATTCTTAGCCCACAATAAACAGGTTACATTCATTTAAGAAATGGTCTGTGTATTAAGATGGTCTATCCATGAAGTCATCCATCAATTGTTTCAATGAACAATGGTTCTGCTTGGAGGGTGGCACAGGCATTAGGTGAGGGTAAGATTCTTGACCATTCGCTGTGATGATTTTGAAAAGCTTCATCTCAGAAAAGAGTAACTAATAAAGTCATCTTCAAAATTGATATAATATTTATAAATATCAAGCAAAACATTGTCTCACTCGTTGTTGTTTTCTTACAGGACAACTCTCAAAAAAATTGTTTACAATTCTTTTGTCTGTATAAAAGATTTTAAAATATGTAAGCTGTTCTGAAAACCATAGTACAGTGTAAAAACATTAAATAAACAGTCCTACTAATAGAGAAGCTAAGATAGGAGAAGTGTGTTTTAAAGATCATTATGTGGTATACAGCAAGACACTGTCACATACAAACAAGCAGAAACTGTATATGTATTGAACAATACTGTACTTATTTCTCCAACTACTAAATTAGACTACTGGATGACAGCCAACAAATTTCTAATTCCTCATATTTTTGAATTTCAATTAATTGGGATATGTTGGTAATATTAATTTTCATATTAAGAAATAGCAAGGAAAAGTTATTGTTGTTTCCTACTATTCTTGTTGTTAGATGTGGAATTATGTTTGTGTGGCTATCTTCTTTTGGGTTTGTTGAAAGATTACTTTCTTGCTTTTTGTAGGGTGTAGTTTCTGTTTGTGCTGGTGTTTTCCATCTATTATCCTTTGTAGGGCTGGATTTGTGGAATGATATTGTGTAAATTTGGTTTTATCATGGAATATCTTATCTGTATTTGGTAACTGAGAGTTTCCTTGGGTATAGTAGTCTAGGCTGGCATTTGTGTTCTCTAAGGGTCTGTATGACATCTGCCCGGGATCATCTAGCTTTCAAAGTCTCTGGTGAGAAGTCTGGTATAATTCTGATAGGTCTGCCTTTATATGT
This sequence comes from Montemys delectorum, assembly GCA_019843815.1. Lineage (NCBI taxonomy): Eukaryota > Metazoa > Chordata > Mammalia > Rodentia > Muridae > Montemys > Montemys delectorum. Next base: position 14,441 of record JADRCD010141385.1, on the reverse strand, counting down.
TACTTGACCTTCTTCCCTTACTGCTTTTAAAATTCCTTCTTTGGTTAGTGAATTTGGTATTTTGATTATTATGTAACAGAAGGAATTTCTTTTCTGGTCCAGTGTTTTGGAGTTCTGTAGATTTCTTGTATGTTCATGGGCATCTCTTTCTTTAGGTTAGGGAAGTTTTCGTCTATAATTTTGTTGAAGTTATTTACTGGCCCTTAAAGTTGGGAATCTTCACTCTCTTCTATACCTATTATTCTTAGGTTTGGTCTACTTATTGTATCCTGGATTTCCTAGATGTTTTGGGTTAGGAGCTTCTTGCTTTTTGCATTTTCTTTGAATGTTTGTCAATGTTTTCTTGCCACACCCACTCCAATGGAGTGTGTATGACAAGTCCAAAAGCTTAGCGAAAGTCCTGAGGAAACCTGAATTGGTTTCCTAGAAGTCCTTGACGTCCCCTAACATGGATGTTGTTCAGATTTGTCCTTGCAATAGTCGATGGAGGGTTTTTCCATGCTTTCTTTCAATATCGTTTTATTATAAGTATGGAGGTGGCCCAAGGAATGATTTGATAAAGAGCCAAGTTAGTTTGGATTTTGTTTATAGGCCTCCACCAATGTTCCATCATCCCTATCAATGCTGAGCTGACCCTGGGCTTGGAATTTTGTAAAGAATGTTACTTATTCTAATGAATTGTCTCCAGTGTTGAAAGAGAGATAGTGAAAGAAATCAGGCATTGAAATTTATTGGATAAGAGTTAATAATCCCAGGGCAAGTTCAACAAAGTAAACTTAGAATTCTCATTATAGTCATATATGGCAGACTACATTACTTTATAGAAGAAAGTTGGTGCGCTCCTCCGGTAAATGGAGGTCCCCCACAAATACTTAGAACAACAGCTGAGTAACTCTCATTACAGGAATTTACAGTGGTGTAGGAAGAAGGTGGGTCGTGGTCTAAGAAGGAACTAGAGTACTTCAGATAAGGCTGACTTTATCTCAGTTGTAACTACTAACTAATTCTTGCTGATTTTCATGTATGCATTTTTCTGTTTTGTTTAAAGAATCAGTATGTATCAGAAGACCTTGGCTGTTGTATTACCTAACTTCATTATTTCTTCTGTAATGACTACAAAAGTCTGATGCTTACTTTGAGAAATTACACTCAGATTCAGCACTGTCTTGTGTTCGTGTCTGTTTGTCACTCACCAACTCATTGCCCACCTAAGTACCAGAACCCTGACTCTCCCCAGGTTGAGGGAGCCTGACTGGGTCGGCCTGCAGCATTTTCTATATCTTCTGCACCTGAGATTCTCTCTTCTATGTCTTGTATTCTGTTGGTGATGCTTGCATCTATGACTCTTGATCTCTTTCCTAAGTTCTACTAACTCCAGGGTTATCTCTCTTTGTGATTTATTTATTGTTTCTATTTCCATTTTTAGATACTGGATGGATTTTTTCATTTCCTTTACATAGGTAAATAGCTAGAAGCACTTAAAGAGAAAACATAAAATATATGGAATATTTAGAATGCTGTGACTATGATGATGTGCATGTGAACCTTAATGGGAAGAATGGGCTTTGCTTGATCCTTCCCAGAAGAGTCTCTACAAAAATATGATGCTGGAGACCCATAGGAACCTCACTGCAATAGGTAAGACTGTAAATGTTGTTTCCTTTTTGAAAATGAGGGAGCCAATGTAATTTTGTTGTGGTGGTTGTTCATTTGTGTGTTTGTTTGCTTTTGTTGTTATTGATTCACTTCTATTATTTCATTGGAGAAGGAGAAAAATGAGGTGGATTAATCAGGCCTGTTTCTGAGGATCACTGAAGAAAATTTCTTAAATTGTGCCTATATTCCAGTAATATGTGATGTGTTCGGAGTGGTGTTTGCATCAGAAAGTACCACACACTAGGCCCAAACTGTTCCATGTGTAAGAGGTTTAATTGAGAGGGAGAGAGGGGGCAGTAGTGTGGAAAGAGAGGAGGGAGAGAGAGAGAAATGGAGGAATGTTCCATATATATATGGGTTGTGACGTATGGCCCAGGTAAAGGTGGGAGGTGAGCCCAATGGATTCTGGGAATATGGCGGCTGTTCCTCTGGCAACAGGCCTCTGAGACCCTCATGAGTCACCACAGGCTTTGGATGCTAACATACCTCCCTTTTTGATATTATAAAGAGAAGGAAAGAAAAAGGGAAGGGCAAGCTGATGGTGAAAAGGGGACAAGGGTGTCCTTTCTCTTAAGCTACTTCCTGCTGTCTAGGGGCATTGTCAATTGGGGAGGGAGGTAGCTGGCTTTCACCATTGGGATCCACTTGGTAAACATTTGCATCAGGTTCCTCCGTGGACAGTGGCTCATCTGTGGGCAGCAGCTGGTAATCCTGTAACAGGAGCTGACTGATAGTTTGGTTAGAAATTTTTTGTATTTGTCATTGAAGAAATGTAGAAACAAGATTAAGGAGGCAGGGAGCAAATAATAACACCAGGAAGATGACTAGGAGAGGAGTTACAAGCGGGAGTATACACTTCCATATGGGGTTTTCGAAAATCTCAGAACTGGAGGCCTCATGGTTCTGAAATTTTTTTATGTCTGACTGTAGCTCCTGGATTTTATTTTGTATTACCCCGGATTGGTTGACATAGAAGCAGCATTCTTCTTGGAGGAACAGGCAAAGACCACATTTTTTAGCTGTCAGGATATCTAGTCCTCGTTTGTTTTGAAGCACCATGGCTGCCAAAGAATCAATTTGGCAGTATCACTGGAGACGCTGTAAGTGACAATTGTGAGTTAGTTCCAGGGGGTACATATAACCAGCACTCCTTAAAGAGTCCAGGTCTGGTGACATTGAAGAGTTGGTATGCTGAGTTCAAGGTCTGAAGTAAAAGGCGAAATGACAAGTTAGTGCCATTTATGAGGGGTGATGTCAAAGAGGTAAGGGCCTCAGAGGAGTGTTTGATTATCTCCCCTACTTTTTTGATATCCAGGGGTTGGGCAATTGAGACATATTTTCTCTGAATATGGATGGTACTTACTGGGCCCCCAGGCTGATTTTTATGATAGAGCTTACCAACGACTCCTGTCTCCCACCTGGAATCCCACGGGTCTTATATGTGGAAAAAGAGTGTTTTGCGATGTTGGTAGAAGAAATGATTGATCCGTGATCCTAGCATATGTATTTGACAAGACCAGTATGGGCAGCCCCTTATTTGTCTGGCCATTTTCTACAATAATCTTTTGTCTGGTCAAAAAGAAAGCAAGTATAGAGATCATAATATTTAGATGGGATTACAGATACCAGGATGATAGCAATTTGGATTGGTTTCTGGCATCCAGCTATGGAGTAGTTTCCCGACCCTATTTGTAAAGACTGTTTGTTATTTGTGGGGGTTTCTTGAACCTTGAATCTCCAGATATAAGGGCTACCCTGGATAGGAATAAACAGCAGGAGGAGGATGAGAAACCCATGTTTAATTCAGTGAGGTTGAGCTCAGCTGCCGGAGTGGAGTCTCATTTTTTGTGATTGGGGATAAGGTAGGCGGTCTTGTTGTCCTCTGGAGCTTAATAGATCACAGTCCTGTTAAGATTGATGTGTATGAAGAAGAGTCATTTTTAGGAGGAAGAATGAAAGGTTTGAGGTGAGACAGATGGACCCAGTGAGGGAGTCCCTCGAGTTTAGCAGCTGTAGGGGTCACAAGAATTACTTTAAAAGGGCCCTGTCACTTGAGAGAGAGAGAGATGAGGGCCAATGACCTGGAGGGGATAGAAGGACTTGGTCTCCAATGTTGATAGGTTGTGGACAGGAGACAGTGCATGGCCAAGGTAGATGGTGGTCAGCAAAGTTCCATAGGAGAGAAAAGAGGTGGAAAAGTAATGGGGTAAGTAGATGGTCAGGGAGTGGAGAGCATTTAGGGAGAGACAAGGAGAGTAAGTCAGAAGCCAAAGCTTGACCAAATAGATGTGGGCTATCCCGGAATCCCTGAAGTAGAACAGTCCAGGTAAGTTGGGTGGAAAAGTGAGTATCAGGATCTGTCCAGGTAAAGGCAAATATATTTTGTGACTGGGTATCTAAAGGGATAGAGAAGAATGCACCCTTGAGATCTAAGACTGAGAAATGGGAAGTCCCCGAGGGGATAGTGGAAAGAAGTGTGTAAGGATTAGCCACAATGTGATGGAGTGGAACTACTGCAGAATTAATGCACCTGAGGTCTTGAACCAGGCGATAGTTACCATTAGGCTTCTTGATTGCTAGTATAGGAGTGTTAAAGGGAGAAGAGGTGGGACGAAAGAGTTTTTTCCTCAAGAGGTCAGAAATGATGGACTTAAGTCCCCTGAGGCTCTGGAGAGAGAGAGGATATTGAGCTTGGGTTATGTACCTGGTAGAGTCCAGTAATTGGAAGACAATGGGAAAATGATGTTTAGCAACAGAGGGGTTCTGGACATCCCAGACTCAGGGATCTACCTGAGAAGCTGGTAAAGGAAACAACATGTTAGTGTTAGTGGGTTGGCTGGCTAGAAGAATTATGAACCAACAAAATCATATCATATCATATAGAATTCAGAGATTTAGAGTGTAGTGGCACTGCTTTCAACCATTGTATTTGATTTATTAACATAGTTTGACTTTTTAATAAAATTTAAACCACTGTTCCTTTTTGAATGGGATTTATGTCTGATGTCAAGACATAAGTTCTTATCTGGCCTTAATAAAATAATGTAGCACTTGGGGGCAAAAATCAAGATAAAGAGTGCTATACTGGAAGCCAACATAGAGAAGACTTCCATAGCCACCATTACTGTTCCTTTTGTGCTGTGGTAGACAGGGAGGAAGGTGATCCAGACACAGAAGAATACTTGCATGCTGAATGACAGGAATTTGGCTTCATTGAATGTGTCAGGCAGATTCCTGGACAAGAAGGCCAGGATGTAGCTTACAAGTGCCAGGAAGCAAAGGTATCCCAGGACACAGTGGAAGGCAACTGCTGAACCCTTGTTGCACAAAATGATGATGTGACCATGTTCAGCATGAGCATCTTGATCGATGAAAGGTGGAGAGGTAACAAGCCAGATTCCACATAGGAGAATTTGGATCAGTGTGCAGATGGGAATGATGAAATTAGGTGCCCTCGATACCATTAACCACCTCACCCTTCTAGCTGGAACAGTGACCTTAAATGCAATAACCACTGTAATAGCTTTGGCCAACACTGTGGAGAGAGCCACAGTGAACAAAATTCTAAATGCTGTCTGCTGCAAGATACAAGTGGCAGTGTTTGGCTGGCCAATGAACAGCAAAGAACTGGGAAAACAGATGATGAGTGTCAATAGGAGGGTGTAGCTGAGAGCTCGATTATTGGCCTTGACAATGGGTGTGTCTCTGTGCTTTACAAACACTCCAAGAACCACAGCTGTAAGCACAGAGAAGCACAGTGCTGTGGTGGTGAGAGCTATGCCCAAGGCGTCTTCATAGGCCAAAAATCTCACAAATTTCTGGAGGCAGTGGTTCTTCTCTGAGTTTGCATAATGACTTTCTGGACACTTCACACAGTGATCCATATCTGTGCAGAAATGAAGACGAGTGTGAATCAATCCCTAGGACTTTCCTTCTTCCTAAGCTGTTACTCAGCTGCAGCTCTTTGAAATCCTTCCTGAATCACCCTTTTTCATTGTCTTAGAAAGAAATATTCACATATTCTTTCAATCATGTCAGATCTATACTACCCTTATTGGATCTACGGACAGAAATAAATTTAAAAATGACCAGTGTTTTTCTATTGCTCTGTATGCTTTCCAGAATTTTTTTATCTTTGTTGCATCTATTTGATAAGTCATAATATTGGAGAATCATACTGTATGCTCCTAATGTGATTCTGGTATCGTTTCACAAAGATTTTTAATTCTGGACTTATATGTCTTATAGAATAAACATTTTTGAAATTCATTTCTTATAATATGTTTTCAGATTTAGGACTCATATTTACTTATTTTCATTGAACCCATTGTGTCCTCTAATTTAGCTCTCCCTCTGAATGAGTTTGAAATAGTAAATACCATTAAAATCTTGAATCTTAAATTCTTCCATATTAATATGTTGTTACATTTTGCTATAGCATGATTTTTTTTAATGTGTAGGGAATGAACTATTAAAAGATTTGAAGGTTCTCAAAAAACCAACCAAGTTTTGAATAGTATGATTGTAAATATTTGTGATTTTTATCTTTAACTAAAAAGCATATAGTCACCTGCTTGCTGAGTCCTCTGGAGCAAGCCTACCACCACTGAGCCACCTCCTGTCTTATTGGCACCTCTATTTCCCTACCACCTTCCTTCCACTTCAGTCAGACCCACTGAGCCTGAGCCATGCAGGTGAACTTTCCTTCTTGACCCATCTTCCCTGCTTGCTGAGTCCTCTGGAGCAAGCAAAGTTGCCCTGAGCAGCCTGCTATTCCAGTGGAGAGTCCCTTCTCCCATTACCTCACTGCTCACCTTCATTGGATCTGAAGCTCCTGAGCCATACAGACCTGCAGATCCTGAAACATATATATTTGAAGAGCCACAACCATACAACCCAAGGCCTCCATCAGAGGCCTGCCACACCAGGACCATCGAAGTTAATCCCTCTCCCAATATTTACTACAACAGGAGTATCTAGAGACCAAAGCCACCCAGATGGCTAAAGAACAAAATCAAGAAAATCCAGGGAACTATGGTGCCTTCAGAGCATAGCTATCTTTCTTTTCCCACAGCAAGCCTTGGATATCCTAACACAACTCAAATACAAGAAAATGACCTTAAATCAATCTTATAAAGATTATAGAAGCCTTGAAAGAACAAATGAATAAATCAATTAAAGAAATACAGAAAAATACAATGAAACAAGTAGAGGTTTTTAAAGAAGAAAAGTAAACTCTTTAATTATACACAGGAAAATACAATTAAACAGGTGAAGGAAATGAATAAAACTGTGAAAGATTTAAAAGTAGAAATTGAGCCAATAAAGAAAACGTAAACTGAAGGAATTCTGGAGATAGAAAACCTAGAGAAGGGAACAGGAACAACAGATGCAAGCATCACTAAGAGAATACAGGAAATGGAAGAGAGAATCTAAGGCATAGAAGTAATTGATACCACAGTCAAAAAACATGTTGAATCTAAAAGACTCCTGACACAAAATACCAAGGAAATCTGAGATACTATGAAAAACCCTAAGCTATGAATAATAGGAGTAGAAGAAAATGGAAAGTCCCAACTCCAAGGCCCAGAACTCCAGAAGTCCCAACAAGCAGGTGAAAGATTCAGTGGCTGATAGCTGCTCCCAACCAATGGACAAAAGCAGCTGACTCCTGTTGTTGAATTAGGAAAAGACTAAAAGAAGCTGAATTAGGAGTGTGACCCTATAGGAGGACCCTATAGGAGGACCAGCATCTCAATTAATCTGGATCCCTGAGATTTCTCAAACAATGGACCACCAAACAGGCAGCATACACCAGCTGATATGAGGCCACCAACACACATACAGCAGAGGACTGGCAGGTCTGTGTTCATTCACAGATGATGCACCTAATCCTCAAGGGACTGCAAGCCCCAGAGAGTTTAGCAGTCAGGTGGCATGGGGAGTTGGGACATCCATGTGATAACAAGGATGTGGGGTGGAGGCATGAGATGTGGAGGAGTAGGATGGTAGACTGGGTAGAGGGAATAAAATATAGAGTGTAAAATAAATAAATAAATTTAAAAAATAAAAGAACACAGTGTTACAGAATTGATGTGAAAACAGGATTATCATTCTTCTGAATAAAAGAAACATATCACAGCAATGAATATAGACATTATCTCAAGCAAAAGGTCTCATGAAGCAAGCTGGAGTAACCATTCTAATACCTAATAAAATTCTGTTTAAACAACAATTAATCAAAGGAGACAGGGAAGGAAACTTCATACACTTCATCAGACAAAAAAAAATCTACCAAGATGATATCTGAACTTTGAACACCTATGCCTTCAAAACAAGGGCATCCACATTTGTAAAAGAAGCATTGCTAAAGCTTAAATCGAACATTGAACTGTACACATTAATAGTGGGAGACATCAATACCTGACTTGAACTAAATGATAGGTCAACTAGACAAAAACTAAGCAAAAGAATAATGAAACTAACAGACATTATAAATGTAATAGACCTAACAAACATCTATAGAATATTTCACCCAAATACAAAGGAGTATACCTTCTCAGTATCTTATGAATCCTTCTCCAAAACTGACTATATAATCAGCCACAAGCAAGACTCAAAATCATCAAGAAAACTGAAATGATGCCATTTATCTTATCAGACCACCATGGAATAAAGCTGGCATTCAACAAGAGGAGAAACACCAGAAAGCCCAAATCCTGATAGAAATTGAACAACTCTATACTATACTAGGTCATCCCTGGGTCAATGAAGAAACAAGGAAGGAAAATAAGACTTTCCATAATTCAATGAAAATGAAGGCACAACATGCCCAGATTTATGAGACCCAATGAAAGCAGTGCTAACAGGAAAGTTTATGGCACTAAATCCTTCCATAAGGAAATTGGAAAGTTCTCAGACCAGGAATTTAAAAGTACACCTGAAAGATCTAGAAAATAAATACAATAAGAAGAAAGTACACCAAAGAGAAGAAGGCAGAAAATAATCAAAATCAAGACTGAAATCCATCAGTAAAACAACAACAACACCTCAATACAATGAATCAACAAAACAAAGAGCTGATTATTTTAGAAAATTAACAAGATAGAAAAAACCTTAGCCAAACTAGCCAAGAGAAAGAATCCAAAAGGACAAAATCAGTAAGGAAAAGGGAGACATAGCCACAATACTGAGGAAATTCAAGGAATCAGTAGGTCTAACTTCAACTGAGGAGTGGATGAAAATACACAATGGAATACTATTTAGCTATTAATAACAAAGACATGAGTTTTGGAGGCAAATGGATGGATCTTGAGAATACCATCCTAAATGAAGTAACCCCACTCCAGAAGGACATGCACAGTATGTATTTACTTATACAAGGATATTCACCAAAAATACAGCATTTGTATGCTACACTCCATAGAACCAAGGAGACTCACTGGAAGGAGGGCACAAGCAAGGATGCTTGAGCCTCACTTGGAAGGGGGAATGGAATGGTTTTTGAAGGAAGATGGAGGGAGGGACCTGGAAAGGTGGTCTGGAGGGGAGTGTGGGATACAAGTCAAGCTTTGGAAGGGTCAGGGAGATGGCTGGGTGGCCATGATAATGAATGAAAATATGAAGCCAACAGGAGGGGGGAAAGTAAGGGGCAGGGATGGAAATCTGGGATAGGGGACATGCCTACGAATCAATGAAGGTATCCTTAGCTGTGACTCACAGCATTGGGGATATGGAGCCTGGTCTAGCTGCTTCCTGTGACCAGGAATAAACCTGGATGTACCAAAAGGGACCCCAACCAAACCACAAACTTGTCATCTCTCCAGCTACCCCAGTAGCTGACTCAGACAGATGCAGACACCCACAGCCTCATAGTGGATGGAGCTTAGAGACTCTTATGCAACAAAAGCAATAAGGATTACAGCCCCTAAAAGGATAGGAATTCCACAGTAAGACAAACAGAACCAACTTACTTAGATCTTTGGGGCTGTGAGAGACTAAACTATCAACCAAAGAACATACATGGATTGGATCTAGGTCTTCCCTGCACATATGTAAAATATGTGGAGTTTGGTCTTCATATAGGTCCTGAACAACTGGAATGGCGGCTATCACAAAAGCTGTTGCCTGTGTGTGGATATGGGCTTCTAGATGGGATGCCTTGTTTGGCCTCAGTGGGAGAGGAAGCATCTAACTTGGCAGAGATTTGAAGTGCTGAAGGGGTCCCATACCAACTTAGAGGAAAACGGGGTATGGGAGAAGGATTGTGGGAGACAGAAACTGGGAGGAGGGTTGTGAGCAGGATGTAAAGAGAATAAGTTAAACCAAACCAAACCAAAACAAAAAACCAAAAAACCAAAACATATAGACTCCATTTTATAATCCCACATTTCCACTACACAACACCATTATTTTTGAAAAACATTACATCATCAATGGACTTGTCTTATATTTTAAGCTAACGTACATATGAAGTTTATTTTCAGAAGAGTCAAATCTCTTAATTCAATTTATTTCTCAACACTCACAATTTTGTTTCTATTATGGATGGTTTGTTCTTCCTTTTCTATGGTACAGTGTATGTTTTAAGTGTAAAATTCCATCTCTGACTTAATAAAGGTATGAAATGTATTTCATTTGCTAATTTACATAAGGATAACACTTCTCTGTTAAAAATATGCTTTCCTTCTTGTACACTATTGAATCAGTGATGATATGTTTTATTTTGAAATTTCATCACATACATACTCATCCTACTTTGAAATACGTATGGATTCAAAATATAGTAACTAACAGTAACTGTATAGGATTTTGTATTCATGTTGAAATCCTTCTATATATATTTAAAGACCTAACATATAGCTAATATAAAGGGGAGGGACATTTATCAAAAGAGTATGTGATATCTGGTAGTATGAACTCAAATGAAGTTCTAAGGTGGAGGGAGGCCATATCATATAAGGAGGTACGTTTTCCTGATAGTTGGCTCTGACAGTACCTGATTAATACAGAAGTAGAGGCTCACAGTCATCCATTAGACTGAGCACAGGGTCTCCAATGAAGGAGCTAGAGAAAGGACCCAAGGAGCTGAAGGGTTTGCAGCCCATTAGGATGAACAACAATGTGAACTAACTAGTACCCTCAGAGCTCCCAGTGTCTAAAACACCAACCAAAGAGTACATATAGTGGGACTCATAGCTCCAGCAGCATATGTATCAGAGGATGGCCTAGTTGGTCATCAATGGGAGGAGAGGCCCTTGTCCCTGTGAAAGTTCTATGTCCCAGTGTAGGGGAATTCCAGGGCCAGGAAGCAGGAGAGGGTGTGATAATTAGCAGGGGGAGGGGGGAGGGAACAGGGGTTCGGTTTTGGTTTTGGTTTTTTTTCTTTTATTTTATTATTTTTTCTTTTGTTGGAGGGGAACTTGGGAAAGGAGATATTGTATGACATGTAAATAAAGAATACATCTAATTAAAAAAAACAACAAAAAACAAAAACAAAAGAAAACAAATTAAAAAAATACATTGTGTTCATGGTGAAATTGGAATGGATTGCTAATTTTGGGCAAGTTCAGTTACTTTAGGGAACAACATCTGTAATTTAACAACAATGTAAATCAACGATAATTTTAATGTGTAGAGTGTGTTCTTTCAAAAGGAAATAAAGGAAAGCCAATGTTCCCGTTTTAATCAAGGAAAAAAACTTTATCTCCTAAGTCTCTCTAGTCCATTTCTATTGGCTTATGTATTGCAGATTACGGTGGACAAGTCAGAATATTCTCTGCAAACCTGTATTTACCTGTCTCATTGGAAATCTCATTGTCTGCACAAGGAGTACAATCAAAACAGCAGACAGCCATGCCTTCCTGGACTGATTTTCTGAATCCAGGTCTACAGCTCTCTGTGCACACAGACTGAGGAATCTGAGAGAAATGGCAGTTATTAGCAAATGCTTGAACATTTATGAGAAATCCAAATAAACAGAGTATTTCTGAGTATCATAAAACAGTTAATTTGCAAATGCTTAAACTTACATTAAGGATATGGGTTTAGTATTACTAGTTTTGTCATCTTTTGGGCTACACAGCTCACATGTTTAAATCTTTGTCCAATATATGGAGCTGTTGTTAAGAGTAGGTCATTAAAATAGTGTTCTACGCTATTGCTATTACTTCAGATTCAATTACAGATTCTCTTTTACTGGCTACTATGGGAACACCTTTTATCTGTTGTGGCAATGCATGTTAATTGATAACTTTAAAGGCCTTGGATTCATCATGGAAACAATCTTTGAGCATTTTCTGTGAGGAGACTTATAGACACATTTATCTGAGGTAGTAAGAGTGAATATGGGTGTCAGTATTTCACTGCCTATTGTCGTGGAGAGAAAGAAAAGGAAAGAAAAGGAGATGCAAGTGGAATAATCACATTTTTCATCTCTGATTTTGGTCCTGAAAGTGATGTCATTACCTGCTCTGTCTCCTAAAACATTATTTTCTCAGTATGATATGCTGCATGCTCACATTGTCAGCCAAAACAACGTATTACACTGATACTTTATTAATATGCTATCTGTAGTAGCAAAGAAAGTACAACACATGCACTAGTCTACCTTTTGAAAAACAGACAAAACAAAGGTCACTTTAAATCTCACTGAAATTTCTTAGGCTGGTTGAAAAAATAAAACTCCTATCAGTGTTTTGAGGCAGTGATGCAATTTAACAAATATTCCATTCATATGAAACATGTGGACATTATTAAAATTTACTAATAATGTTTTCCATTCACCAGAGTCAGGGAATGATTAAGTAGTCTATTTTTGCTTTTTATGTGTCATGTTCCATGAATATTGATTAGTATCAAATAAGTATACATGTATGATTATGTCCTGAGAATTATTATTTTTTAATGAAAGTCAAAGCCATGAGATAAAATACAACTCACATTTGTAAACATTGTAGGCCATTGGATCCTCTTTTCTGATAGAGACAACTGTTGACCTTGGGGAGCATTTGGAGAAAAGTTTCCTACTTTCACCTTTAACCCAAGACCCTTTGGAAAATTCCAAAAATTGAGAATGTCATATTCTGAATCTAAGTTTTTTCTTCCATCCATATCTGTGTGGCCTCTCATATGATGCTTCTGTAGGGTGTTCTTTAGGAAAGGGAGGACCTAAAAGAGATGCAGAAACATATTCTGAAGTACATCTGAGATACTCAAAATATTTTCTTTAAAAAGTAGGACAAACAATCACAGTATTTTTTAACTCTTACAATAAAAAGGAGTTATCTATACAGCTGAGTAAATAAAAGACACTAGGATTCAAATGCATTAAAATTTTAGAATGTCATTCTGGTCAAGAAATATGATGGGACATCAATCTTCCTGCCCAAAACTCTGCCTAGGGTAGAGCCAGCTCTCCAGACTCCCTCCCACACTGAGAGACAGCTTGACTTCCAAGAAGTCCATGGCAACCAGGTTCAGAGGTGAACCCCCTTCAACCACAATACTTGGCATAACTAGGACCCCCAAGAGAGCCCAGTGGATGTAGAACCTATCCACCCTACCAGAGACATATCACCCACAACTGGGATCAGGAACAGATCAGGTACCCTAGCAGCCCTTGACCATGCCCACATGCAGGGAATGCTTGATTCCTAGGAGGTCCATAATAACCAGGATCACAGGTGAGCCACATCCCCACCCCAATAATGGTGTAACTCGAACCCCTCAGGGCCCAGCCGACATAGGACCTAGCAATGCTGCTGAAGACACCCCATACTTCTGGCCTGCAACTCTGCCCTGGGCAGAACCATTGCTCTAGAACCCATCACACACCAATAAACAGCTTGAATCCTAGCAGGTCCATCATATCCAGGTTCATAGGAGGGACAGCTACAGTCAGAGGCAGCAAGGCCAGTTAACACCAGAGATAACCATAGTGGAAGGCAAGTACAAGAATATAAGCAACAGAATCCAGTTCCACTTAACACCATTACAACCTGGTTCTCCCACTACAGCAAGCCCTGGATAACCTAGCATACATGAAAATCAAATCTCATGAAGAAGATAAAGGACCTTAAGTGGTACATAAATAACTACCTTAAAGAAATATAGGAGAAAACAGCTAAGTAGGTAAAAAAGACCTTAAAGAGGAAACACATAAGAGCCTTAAAGAAATACAAGAAAACATAATTAAACAGGTGAAGGAATTTTAAAAAGTGTTCAGGATCTAAAATTGAAAAAACAATAAAAAAAATTACAACGGGGTAAACTGGAGATGGAAAACCTAGGAAAGAAATCAGGAGTTCCAGGTGCAAGCATCACCATCAGAATGCAAAAGATCGAGAAAAATTCAGGCAAAAAAAATTATAGATACTATTGATACAACAGTCAAAGAAAATGCAAAATACCAAAAGCTCCAATCCCAAAACATCCACTAAACCCAGGACACAATGAGTAGACCAAACCTAAGGATAATAGGGTTAAAAAGTAGGACCTTTAGTCAATGAATGATGGAGCACAGAATCAGTACCAAAATCAATTTAAAAAAACAGAAATGAAAGGGGAGATATAACAACAGAAAAAAGAAATTAAAAAACTCATCAGTTCCTAGTACAAAAGCCTATATGCAACAATTCTGGAAAATCTGCATGAAATGGACAATTTTCTAGACAGATACCAGGTTCCAAAGTTAAATCAGGATCATATAAACCATCTAAACAGTCCAAAAAGCCATAAAATAGTATAAGCAGTCATTAAATATCTCCCAACCAAAAAAAAAAAAA